>KI423566.1:4891-28962 GCA_000473375.1 Anopheles culicifacies | reverse complement strand
ACATATTACAAATGAGCTTCTTTAAATGGTTCGTTGTGCTCACTTGATGTTAGCTCTGCTTAGCTAGTATCTACAATCTTAAAAAGTGGTCCAGATGATTAAGATTTGGCAAGCTGGCATCCGCGGAAACCTGCGAAATTCCTCCAACTCCACACTTGGACGATATTCGCGGTGTGGGCCACTGCGTCGTCCTGGAAAAAGACGCAATGGTCCCTCTCAAAGAGCTCCCGAAATTTCTGACACCTCAACCTTCTCCAGAACCTAGGCTTGGAAGAAGATGACTTCAATTTTTACGCTTTCCTCAATAAAAACATTTGAGAACTTCCCACGCCTGGATACGGTACCCCAAGCGATCACCGACGCAGGGCTGGAGAACTGCTTCACTTGTTTTTTTTTATAGGGAATTCAAGCCAACCTCAACACCGGTAATGGGTCATTTTGGACATTGGTGTCGGCTTTGTGACAGTTTAAATTTAATGAAATCAGCTTGTAATGAAATTGATTGACACATTAACATTGCTGCCATTTAGTGTTAGATCAAGAAAACCTTTCCAATGAAGGAAAGGAGATCTCACTTCGGTGAGCGTTGAGCGAACGGTAGCTCCACAGCGAGCGAATTTCGCTTCCAAGAGCCCGGTGAGCCTGTTGAGCCCGCGACCCCTCGAGCGTACGAGTAGATGGAGCTTGTCATGCTTGAAGCGCACGTATTCTCACGCGAATAGTTTGAAATTCTCCCTGTTCTTCAATGGAACGATCTATAGATTCTCTCGTATGAATTGTTTTGTGAGCGCGAGAGCGACAGAAGATACAGAATGAGTGGCGCGAAGATCGCGGGCGCTTTTAGTTCACAGCGCTCACCGAGCTCGCCGGCTCACTGAGCTCACCGGACTCACCGGGCTCGCGTGCTCGTTTTGCTATAGAGCGCGCTCACTAAACTGAGCGGAGCGATGAGGGGAGCTCTTTCGCTCGCGACCCAACACTACTGTCATTATTCGAAAGGTGTGTAGCTTTTAACGAAACTGGGCTAACTCTGTGAAACATTCTGAACATTGTACCGTTGTAAAACAAGAACCAGATAATCGTTAGAAGCACCAACACTATTTACAGCTTTAGTTTGAATGGTTTTTTTTTACTGATTTTGAATTGTTTGTTCCTTAGAGCATACTAATAATCATGAACAACCTATTTAAGGAAGACGTTTAACATTTCTTCTTCCAGCCCATCATTTGCTCATCCTTCACCGTTCGTAATCATAGAGCGTACAGAATGAGCTTTTTCATACTTCTTGAATACAACCCTGATGCAACAAAGGCACTTATAATGCTACCGAGAAAATGCCCCTTCTTTGTTCCTCTTTCTCTTGCGCTCAATGCGAAACGAAATGCAATTATCTGTATGCGCCTGTTTCGGTGTGCAGTCCGGCGCACAAAAGTTGTTCGCATCAAAAGCTTCATGAACACTGCACCGGATGAGCTAAAAGCATTATTAATTCGTTTCCATTTACGGCTAAATAAAGTGCAATGAAGATAATTTCCTTGTTAATTTTTTCCACCATTTTCCACCGGTAGTGGCCCTTGAGCTGGTGCTGGCGGGGGCAAACTTTTTCCCCCGCGTTCATTTGTGTGTGTGTGTGTGATGGTGATGATGAGAAGCAATGTGGTTGGTTGGAGTTGGCTGGCGCGAATAACCATACCATCCCCGAAGCCAATCAGGAAGCCACGTTCCATTGAAGCATGAAGCGAAAAGATAAAGCGAAACCGAAGACTGAAGCGATTCTTCCAGAAGGGTTTTTTTTTGCATTTTTTGCCCCTTTCCTTCTGGCCCGCTTTTGTTATTGGTAATGGAGAAATATATTTACAAGTGTTTTGTTTTTCGCCACCGACTTCTTGGCGAAAACTTTAAAGAACCCCTGCGTTCAACTGCAACAAATGAGGTAAAGTTTTAGTCATTTCAATAAAATAGAGCAGAAGCACCGTACCGAAACCATGTAAGCATTTCCACCATGGAAAACGGGATGCTCGAGACACGCTGGGGTGTTTGCTCGTGTTTTGGGATGAAATTTTCGGCAGCAGTACTACTGTTCGCAGTGGCGTTGGTAGCAGTTTTGGCTGTTCTTACAACTTCCTTATTCATTGTGTTTCGTGTTTTTTTTATTTTTGTCGTTTCTGCTGTATACCATCGTAATACCACTCGCATCAGTTTTGAGCAATGGGCAACAGAAGGAGAAACTTTTCTCCCCCTGGCAGGTGAAGTCTATTTGGTTAAAGAAATAACAAATTGTAAGACGATGGGAAGCAACTTTTCGGTACCGGGCGGTTCGCGGACCGAATTAAAGGGTTCCGGCAGTTGTAGTTTTCATATTTTGCCTCGTTGCTCGTTGCTTAGCGGACAGCGAAGCAACGAGGTACGACGAGCCAGAGAGTGAGAGTTAAATTACGCTACAGAACTGCGACTTTGCCGAGCGTTTTGCCTGGGTGACTGCAAAAATGCCAACTTTTCGCCGCACCGTTCAAGTTTCGCTTTTAACTGTGTGCGCTCGTTTAAGGGAAAAAGTTTTCTTAAGCCTCATTTTACGTACTATTCGCATGGTGGGTACAGCACAATGCATGGGGCAAGGCACTGACACCGGCGCTGGTCATGACCGGTTGGGTGAAGTTTGCACAAAACACCCTTTCCTGGTTGTATCCGGTGTGTTTCAACCCACTTCAAAATAACCGACCGGTGGTTTTGAAACAGTGGCAGATGTGATTCACCATGCTTCGTTTGGATGAGATGGATCTATTGTTTTGAGGGTTTTTGGTACTGCTACTAGAAAATGGCTTTAAATAGGTTGATTGCAACCTTTAATTAGGGAAGATCTGAAAGGTTGATTGCATACATATTGCGAATGTTATTATCACCTGGCATAGTAGAAGCTTGATTTTTATTGTAATTTGCCAAAAGAATCATTAAGTTCGCTAAATGCTACCCTTCTGATTTCTATTTAGGAAGGATGAATATTTAATACACCCAATTGCATACATTTAGGCGCATTTATTCAAAACGTCACCGCTGCTGTAAGTGCAAGAATTCCAACAATTCAAATTTGCATTTAAATATTTGTTAGACGAAGGAGTTAGTAAAAAGCCAATCCAAAACATAGTATATATTCAAAACAACAGTAAAAATAAGAAAAAAAATGAATAAAATTGCATCACCAATCATTCAGTAAAACAAAAAGAACGGAAACGCTGACGTAATTACGAAAATGCGTCAAAATTTATTATGAATTACAAAAAATGGTCTAAAGAACCAAATAATCTATTTCCAAAACCGTCTAATGGGTTTGTATGAATGTATATTTCTGGCGATGCATTATCATCATTCAATCCAAAGCAAACAAACCTATACACGCTCCAAATCTAAGATCTTAACATTGATTTGATTCCTCAAAAACACAACAGCACTCTCAAGCTGTTACGTTCGTTTCAGACCAATCATCATTCGCTTCCAGTATGCTTAAAATGTAAATCAAACACTCCGCATCCACTGGCAACGCCGGTAGTAACTCGCTTTCCACTCCATGGCGAATTTTTACATAGCGCTCTACCTTTACACTCACCGCTCTGGGTTCACTGTTCAGCGATGCGGAAGATACATTTAATAATTTTTCCCAACACATTTCCATGACCCGAGCAATGGCACGGCAGTGGATAACTTTGAGAAAGAGAGAGAGAGAGAGAGAGAGAGGAAGGAAGCACCATTTTTCCAGCCATTTGAACTACAGTACCCCAGTCGGCCCCTTTTTCAACTACGCTTTGAACTGGTTGACCTCGTACCCCCGACACAACAACCCCTACCGGTCGATGGGGGTGAAAGCAAAAGTTCAACCAGTGCAGTACATACAAGGACCGCATTCTCATCGTGCGCGTATGGTGATGATGCTTGGCCGAACCCCGAACATTCAACCCGATTGCCCGGCATTTCTGTACATGACGTTTCGGGGCATGGCCAACGGACTTACACGTGCTGGCAGTGAGTCAGAAAAAAGGCACCCATTTTCTAAAAGTTGGAAGCCAGAAGTTGGAAACGAACTCATTCACACACACACGCTCACACATCCACCTGCCCAGTTGGCAAATGAATTTGATGGGTTTCTTTTGATGGGCCACTTGGATTTAAACACGGGTACGTATGTACTCCGAACTGACGGCGGCCATTTGTTCGCCCGAATGTATGTTTGCGAGCAACCCCAGTTTCCCAGTCGCTGGCCGCTGTCAGTGATTGATTGAACCTCTCGTGTTGTTGTGCTCGGTTGGCTGAACCTGAACTTCCAGCAGCAGCAGCAGCAGGTGAGCTTGCCGATTGCGCGTGGGAAAGCGAAACAGAAGTGAGAAATAAAAACACTACCAATCCAAATAGAACAGCGTGAAACGGGCATTGATTGACCTGAATATCTGAATCTGTCGTACAGTTGTTCGGCGCATAGGTGGTGGCAAGGATCGGTGAGGTGATTCTAAGCAAATAAACTCCCTCAGCGTTTTGTACCAAAAGCTGTTATTTTTTGGGAAAAGTTCTATGAACTGAAACACCATCAAGGCACCAGCCAAACGCACACGTCCATCGATGAGATATGATTCATTTTCATCTGATGCCGGGAGTTCCTCGCAAAACAGCCCGTGCATCGGAAGCACGGCATTCTATAGAGGCACAACAGGCTCACATTTGTGGTAATTGCACCGGATGTCCAGCCCGCAAATCCGTACGTTCGGGTTGGGGTATTAATGAAATTAAATTTCACTCACCACAGAAAGGATTTGGCCATCGGAAGTAGGTTAACTTGCTTGCAGACTAAACCTATGCTCTACATGGCCATGCATCCCGGTTGCATCTTATCGGGAGTGGAGTTTGTTTTGAGGTTTGACTGTTTTCATCCCATTTTCCGAAGACATCAAGACACTCCCCCCCAAGGCTGCGGTGCATTCTTTGCGCTTTGAAGTGAAATAGAAATTACACCTGCCGGGTGCTTTTATTCGGCATTAGCCCGACACCCCTCCGGTGGGTTTTGAATTATCTGCACCTTTTCCTCTTCATTGGAGCCAAGTCGCACAAATGCACGCTTGGCGAAAGTTTTGTTGCACTTCTGCACCTTCTGCACACCGGTGCCCGAAAGGTGTGCTCTACCACACTGAGAGAAAATGTAACGAAAAAACCACAACCTCAACTCCGGTGGTCCAGCTGGAAGGGATGTGGACCACCGATTTGTCCCGCTTGCTTTCGAAACGGTTACGGAAGCGGAAGAAGTTTACTGCACCGAGCACATACAAACACCGGCGGTTTGTGTTTCTATTCCGGTACATTAAACCCGGCAGATGTGTGTGTGCGTGTGTGTAAGATTAAAATGGCTTGTGCTCTCTGCTCCTTGCTTCTAGCCGTGAAGGGGTTGGGCAGATCGTAACCGCAGGCGATTGAAATGGATTGGGAGCGCTCGCTTGGGTTTGCTTTTTACTTCTCTTGGCGAAGGGCGAAAGCTCCACACAAAACCATCCGATGACAAACCAACCGAACAAACCCCAAAACCCGGAAAAGGGAGTAAATGCGGAACAACCCATCCACACGCGTCGTACTCAATTCACACGTATTCACGCATAGGTGTCTGTGCCAAGGGGTTGGCAAGAATTTTCAGCACACTTCAGCACAGCGGCAGCAAAAGTTTTTCAATTAAAACTCTGATCGAAAATCGGTACCGAGCAAGGTGGTTGGAAAGGGAAGCGAGACGAGTGTCGCAGCATCACGTCCTGGTGACAAATCTTTCACTAAGTGATGAGGTATAAAACACTCACTCGGCTGGGAATGGGAGAAAATTAATATGAAGCAACAAAAAATGTATATGGCACCAAATCAGAAGTACCGAGAGAGTAATAAAACTTGTAATACTTCAATCTGAGTGGAATTGTTTGGGCCCTACCGTGCTTGGAAATGGGCAATCTCACCAGAACCGAGCGTGGTGTTGTGTTTCTTTCCCTTCTGTGGCTAAAAGAAAAAAACAGAATGCGTTCCCATTTGCCTCCCTCCTCCTGCACCCTGGGTGGATGAGCACGGGAGGGTTTGCGGGGCAAGATTAAAATATGCCCCTGATTGCCTAATGAGACATTCATACAGTTGAAGCAGATGGTGCGCATCGTCGGTGTGGTTGAACTGCATCGTACGGCCGGGCGAACAGGCGAACACTCAATCTCGGTACGATAGACAGATGGCTACGGATAAGTGAAGTGGGACCTCACATAACTTATGAATACATGACTAATGACACTGCCCTGGCTGGTGTACGGTGGTGCGCGGTGGCAGATCATGTCTCCCATGGTCCGCTTTATCGTCGATTCTAGGCGCCGGAGCAGCAGGGAGCATTTTATTAAGCGATAGATAAATATGATTTAGTACGCTGTGCAGTGGAAGGCAAGAAATATGCAAATGGTTTGAAAACAGATTTCATCTTAGGATATTACAGATTTATTAAGCCTCAACTACTGACAGTTTGTGGGAGAGGTAGATTTAAATGTTCCAAAGGTGGAATCATTTCAAGAATAAAAAGTATAAAATCAAACGTAAAGGATACGTAGATGATTCGAGAATTTTCCATAATCCATCAGTGAAGAAATAGGAGAAGGAACAGCTGGGGAAGTTGTGGAAACATAATCTCTTCAAACTGAGCAACAGATTGAACTGTGGTAAAACACGTTTCTTCGAAGCTTCGATAAGCGTTTTTGAAGATTGACTCCATTTGCTAACGTACCTTTATCGACTTTCACGAACTTCAAACGATCCATGTTGCTATTGTAACCGTGGTTGACTTCCAGACTCGTGGAGGATTTCTTTTCAAGTTTACCATGTTTATTGTTACACGTTTTGTTGTTCTTTTTTTCAGACATAATATTTGCTTCCAACTTTTTTGTTCTTATTTTAAACGCCATCCAATAAAGCTTGAGAAAGCTGTCGTCAGTAATTCTGTGGCTGGGGGTAGCAGTTGCGATCGTTGAGATCAGATCTGGCTTTTAAATAGTTTTGCTCCAGTTGGTCTATTGGGAGAGTACTTGAAGGGGAATGTTGTTGTTATCTTTAGAACAAAACAAGAAGTTTAAAGATATTGATTATTGAAGTGATTGCTATTGAAGGCATATTGATGGGACTCGCGCTAATGTTCACGCTATTTTTGATGAGAAGAGTACATGGACAATAAGCAATTGGGGATCAAGCTCTTTGGAGGCCCCTGGCGGAATGGCAGTTGAGGTCCCCACATTTTGTATCCGTGAATAACAAGGTCCTCCTGATCGGCGAGGCCTCAAACGTCCATAGGTTAATCCGCCACTGACAATGAGAAGTTCTAAAAATAAGTTGTACATGTGTCGAAGAATTTAATTATTGAGGCAAGTAGTAGAGAATGAGCAGCTCCTGCCCTTTGATAAGAATCTCATAGCAAGCTAGTAGATTATGTCCAGAAAAAAAGAACTTGCCCCGCGGTGCGACTAAGGATTTCAGCAACACCCAGAGTGTAAATTACCTCCAACGTTAGGATCAGCTACTAGTTGCCGTATATCCTGCCTATTCGAGATTAAATTGGTAATGAAACTCCCTAATACTGGAAGACCATAAGAATAAGCCAACTATAAGTAAAAATAATACCGACCATGGCAAACCCTTGTTTCATCATGCAACAAAAACAATGTCACTTCCGGTGCTAATTGAAACACACAAATGATAACTTTTGCTTAATTAAACAAACGCTGCATTCCAAAAAAGGGAAAACTACATTCAATCCACCGTTTTCATTACTTCGCGAAATGAAATGATCATCTCCAGCAATCCATTCATTCATTGCCACGTTCAAAATCATAATCGCATTTCCGTTTACATCACGACGCATCATCAACGACACTAACTTCCAGATAATTAACTCCATTTTCTCCCGCAGATAGCACGAGCGTACAGCGGCTCATGATCCTAGGGGGTAGGGAAGGGAAGGGAACGAGATCCGGCCAGTGGATGTGTAATCTTTTCCAATCGCTAGTACATCGTTTCCGGCCGTAGCGTTGCCACATTAACACAATCCTTGGACGCGCGAGTGTGATCACAATCTAATTCCCTTCCTAATGAAGTTTTCCACCGGCGGTGAAACTTTGCAACATGCTTCCGACGCTTGTTTTGCTTTCGAGTTTAAGTGTCCAGGAGAGGGAAAGAGAGAAAAGGAGAGTGAGAGAGAAAAAAAAAAGATAGGCGTTATGTTAACAATCATGTGCACCGAGTGTTGCCAAGCCTTCCTGTCACGGTGCCGATGCGGCCGAGCTGCCGAGATTGCAGGGGTGAGGCTGATGTAGCTTAAAGCTCATTCTCAAAAAGCCGATGCTACGGTTTAAGATCTTAAGCTCCGTACCAAACATTGTGGTTCATCCCGGCACGTTCCGGCAGCAGACCGCACAAGTTACGACCAAGTCCGATTGCGTCCGAAAGATTGGTCCGCTAGCGAGATGGAAACGGTTTACGCCCCGGGAAAATGGGAAATCTAATTTCTCCGCCCAAACCATATCAACGCAGCGTATCTGTGATTGTGTAGCTGTTTGCTGTTTTCATCGCTGCCTTTCACATCTTGCCATGCCGTACCAAGTTTGTTGGCTTTTATTTTTGATTACGACCGAACGGAACTCGCCGGCGCTCGGATTTTCCTACCCCATAATCCAACCCCAGGATTAAGCCATTCGCCGGTCAGCCCGATCGTCTGACCACGAACGAGCGCATTAGAGGGAAGCAGAAGAAATTAAAATAAAAATACCAAACAAGGATCCGCATCACATCCCCCCCTTGATGGTCGACGTATGTCCAGCCAGCCGTAAGCGGGTCATAATAAACAATGCCCACCCGGAGGATAATGCCCTCGACAACAAAACAAAAAAAAGGACGATGAGGAGCAGGAGTGAAAAAAGATCAACGCCACATCTGACTGCCCATCCGAAATAGCCCATCGTGCGGGAGAGATGACCCGCAAAAGCTAGGCCAGGAAATGAAATCAACGCCGAAACGGTAGGGCAACACCACCAAGACAAAGATGTATCGGCGGTGCAAAGCTGCCGAAGAAAATCCGATTAATTCCCGGGGCCAAAGCCAAGCATGGCCAACAACAATAGTGGAGGCGCAAAAAAAACAACACAGACACACTCACACATACAAACAGGAAAACAAAACCTCATCGAATCATTTGGCCTCGGGGGGGTTTGTGTGAAACAACAATATCCACCAAAAAGCCACCACGGTATGTGAAGGGTAGGAGGACATAGGGATGGTTTTTAGTCTTATTTTTATACGCTTTTTCAGGAATTTTTTAGCCTATGCTTAAGCTCATGTATATGAGCCCCATGCTTATATGGGGTTGAGGCACAGTGGGAGCCCAAACGGTCGTAAAATTGTGTTTTTAAATTCTTCTCTTATCATGCTTTTCCTTTTCAAGGGATTAAGAAAAAAACGATATCTTTTACTTTAATGAAATTTGTTTTCATGTATAATTGATTTTACTGTTATTCTGTGGGAACTAAGGTTTGGCCGTGAATATTCTGTTTTAAATAATATTTATAAACTACAAAATTAGAACTACTCTACAAAACTTAAAGCTTATTCTCTTATTAACATCCAATTTCATAGAAAAGCGAAGAGCTTCTTAGTGATTATACCTTTGATTTTATGATAGGATCTTACATTCAATTTATTTATTTTATTTTCAGAATACATTATTGCTTTCATATGAACTAATATGTCCCATTCATTCCCATAGTTCATTTGTGTGCCGATTTCCACGTTCATTTACTTGTGTATCACCCTCTTTCATGGAGACATGGGGATTCACTCACAAACAGCTTCTCCATTCCCACATCCACCCCAGCGTCGGTTATCTGTGGCCCGATTTTTCGCCCATCGTATAATCACATAACAGCGAATAAAGCGTCGTAATTTATCCAATAGGATTAACATAATTTCTTCTCCCACAGATCGTTTCCCTCCAGCCCAGTTTCTCGTCACCTGGTGCCTGCCTGCATCGGCCATCCATGGTACAATCTGGACCCACACCGATCAGACACCGATGTCCGATGAGCACGAGAAAGTTTCACCCTCATCGGTGAGCAAAAGTTTGCCCGTACTGTTCGCGCTGATCGGCGTACCAGACAGCGGCATCGAGACCCTTACCCGACATTACCGAACCGAATGCTTACCATACACTCCACAGGCTGGGACTGACCGTGCACAGGTGCAAGCGAAACCATACGCACAGCAATCTTATCCACTCGCTCTTTCTCACCCAAACAGACACCGCTTCGCGGGGCTTTTGCCTTACAGGATCGCGACTAATGGAGACGCCCGGTGCCTGGTGACGATAATCATATGGCACGGTTTTCGGGGGCCAGGGTAAAAGTTTCACCGTGCGCACGCATAAAGAACTACTTATAACCAATAAATTATGACCTCTCGTGATCCTCTCGACGCACGTACCGCACGCAGGGTGTAATGGTGTAATGAAAATGGAATTAGTGCACCAAATAGCAAACAAAGCAATGAATATTCGGTGAAACCCTTTTCTGGTGGATAATGTTTTGCGAACAAACGCTACAGCCGCAGGAGAGTGGAAGGGGGGGAGAAAGGGAAGAAAGGGAGAAGTTACAGAACAGGATTGCAAAAAAATAAACGACGACCAGTACGACAGCAAACAAGTCAATATTCTCCCCCACCCGCTTCATGGCGTATTGTTTTGGAAAGGTGGAGTACGGGAGACAGAGAGCCAGAGCATGAATACGAACGAATAAAAGCATCTTTGTTTTCGGATAAAAACTAAAGCCTAGAGTTAATTAGGGACCAAAACAAAAGGCAGCATGGAAGCAGCGGGTGGATATAGAAGAAAAAGTTTATGGTTTGCGTTTGTATGGGTAAATTGGTATTTGAATTGGTGTTGACTTCTTTACGATTATTGGTTAGTATTCGGGATAACGTATAAACTTCTTATCGAATAGTATCGCATCATTTCGCGTTCAGTACAGTTGTGGGGTTGAAATAAAAATTCCACAGAACTTCTGATTGTGTAGTATTATTTCCGGCGTAAAGGAAATTTCGTAAAGGAAAAACGGAAAGCATTCGATATCTTTGTTTTTTATATATTAGTCCATTAATTCGTAAGAAACATTGAGGTACTTGAGTTTATGAAACAAGTATGTTTTTGGTTTGTGTTTTTTGAAGACAGCATTTTATTACAAATTGAACGTTATGATAATTTTTTAAATTTCATATTTTGGTTTTACAAAATATTCTTAAGAACAAACAACAAACGCAATCTAAGAAAAGAGTGGTCTTAATAAAGAAAAAATAGTGGAGGATGAAAAATAGGAAGGAAATCTGTTCTAGTTGTGGAAAAATTATGTGCTGTTTCCGTATTTAATAAGTGTATGGCATACACAAGAAGGCGCCGGTCTTCGAACGGGGAGAATCGAGGTTCGAATCTTATCCGGACCGTTCTCCCGTACACAAGGCTAACTATCCTGTGGCGTGTACATTCAAGTCACGGAAGCCAGAAATGCCAGGCCAAGACCTCACGAAGTTGTAGAGCCACAAAAGAAGATGAAGATGATACACAAGAAGGTTGATCAGCTCTTGAGAACAGCGTCTTAGTGTAACGAACTTTAATGTAATTATAAAAATAAAAACAATTTTATTCGGGAGAAATTATTATTAATCTTTCTGATTCCCTTTTCATTAGGCTATAGGTTTTTAAAAATGCCTATAGTCAGCCCAAAAGGCCAATTATTTTAGGAAAATTAGAATATTTTATTGATCTGTTTTTTTTTTATTCTGTTGCTCATTTTTAAACTAACGTGCTGCTTTAAAACAAGTTTGAAAGTGGCGTTCAAACTGAGCTATTATCCTGAGAATGCGAAGGTTAGATTAGTTTCCATGAATTGTACCTATCTTCCATTAATATCTATATAGAACAAAATATTATGATCAACACGAAGCGATCTAGCTTTTGGTCGTTTCACTGATGTTGCCTTTAATTTAATTAATTAAACTTATAATTAAACTTAATAACATAAGATAATATGAACATTATAGAATATGCAGAGTTCTTTCCCTCCCTTCTAGATCATTTCGTCCTAATTCCATCAAGCCCAGCTTTGAATTCAAGTGAAAGATTTCGTGAAACCTTAAATCCATGTTGCCAATTTCTCACACCTCAATACGATAATGAGACATTAACGTTAAAAATTATGTACTTTTCAGCCTGCAATTATGTTGTTAATGAAAAACACATCACCCTGTGAATGGTTGCGAACAAAACTGAAAACTCATGCTATGCATGTTCTTCTCATTCACTTCATCTACACTCAGCAACAACCCACTGTAAAGCACATCATCAACTTCATCATGCTCGAATCATCGCTACCCCGAAATTGTGAACTTTATTACACGTTGCATTTCAATGCAAATGTGCACTGGCTGCAACAGCTCCACTCCTTGCTTTGATGCAAACCAAAAAAACAAAACACAACTTCCTGACGTCGGCATCAGCAACCGTCGGTGTTGTACTAAAATGGTAATAAAGGCACCCGGTCTGGATCGCGAGCGCTATACAAAAACCCTTCATAATTACTTCAATTTATGCTCCCGGTTGTTGTGGTGTGCGGAACTTCTGGCGCATCAGTGACAACCGAGCGATGGCGGCACAAAAGACGCTTGCCCAACTATGTTTCTTGCGCTCGTTTCGCTTTGTGTGACGGTTTGCTAATTAAGAATTTCTTGCAAGTCGCAATGTTGAAACAACTTTTCTTTCCGTTTTTCTCCACCCTCCGTTGTTGTGTGTGTGTGTGTTTTTGTTGTAAGTGGGTGGGAGGTTTGTTGCAAATAAGATATCATAAATTTGGTCTCATGTAAAACAAAAAGAAACCTTCACACAAATGTATTCCATGCACGTTCGCTTCTCGGTTTCGGGCCGAAAAACGTATCTTATCAAAACTTTCAAACAGCATAGGTCAGAAAAGGATATCTCGCTGTTCGGGTATGTGCTTTTGGGTAGCCCTTTTGCTTTCTATTTTGGGCCTTGTGTTGTGCGAAATCTTCTCGAAATTATTCACCATCTCCAAACGTAACGCACTTTTCGTCATGCTGATGTAAATCTACATGTTGCACGATTTGTTTGCAACACAGCACAACCCCGGTCAGGCGCGAACGCTGATAGAAAAATCCACCAATCATTGTCAAAAGTTAGTTTGTGTGAAAGTTATGCCCGCCCGTAGAACAGGCCCCATTTTTCTCGCCCTGTATCGGACGGAAGTCCCACAGCGGGGGTAACAGAACCAAAACACACACACACAAAAAAAGAATGTCGATCTCTCCCTCGTGTCCATTCTTCATTTTCCCATCTCAAACAGTGGCCACATTCTGCAACCAATTTGCGAGGTCATGATTTTACCGCAATGAAACTTGTCAAAATATTGTTTTCTCCTCACTTTTCCCGAATCTCACCCACTGCTGGCACTCAATTAGCGAAACGCAGTTGTTTGAGGAGAAAGCTTTCTCTTTCCCATTATCGAACTGGAGCCAGTAACCGGCTCGCGCAAACAAAAACAAAAAACCCCTTGACACGGGGATGCTTTGGATGCGTTCGTTTTCTACGCTTGTTGGAAATGGCACGCACCTACTGGGAGGGGAGGACTTTTTCTCTCAATATGCCAGCGTATCGTACTCCCTTCTGTTAGGTCTAATGGTGATAATTGAAAAAGTTTTGACCATCTTCCACCCCTGACCAAACAAACCCCCCGGCCCCACCGTGTTTGTCCCCCAGGACATCTTGTTTTTTGGAATGGCAGTGAGTTTTGCCGGTGTTTTTGTACATTGGTACATTGAATGGTGTGTTCGATTTCGGCCGTGGAATGAAACTATTTGACAGGCGAGTCGCGTGCGCCGTCAGCATGGGAAATTAATGAGCAAACCAGCAGCATGTCCGAACCATTCGACTCAAAACGTATCGTTAGTGGGTGTTTTGGCTGATGTTCGATTTGTGTCACCGTGTGATTGACATATTAATGGGCGCTCATTGGGGGATTTTTGTTTAGCGTGGAATGTACGGAACGAACGGACGCTACAGGTGATGAATTTCCAATGAATGATTCACAATGGATTGTGAAATGTAAGGAATGTTAATTCTTGGCAAAACTTATTGTTAGGTCACGGAGATGGAAAATGCACACAACGAAGACAAATCTGGGAATTTCAAAAAATGGTAAAAAATGTGTAATTTGAAATTTCACAAATTACTTAAATTATTACTCAATTCAAAATTTCCCTTTAAATGAAGAGCTTAAGGAACAGAATTAAGTGAGATGAAAATATTTTATTATAAATGGTAAATTGAAAAAAAAATCAAATCTGACGTTAATCAGTGTTTTAAAGCAGTGTTTTTATCTGCTGGTTTTTTAAATTTCAACAGCAAAAGAAAATCCACCCAGGAAAATTTGCTGAAAATCTTTACCACTTTAATTGTGCGTTACGCACTGCGTCTGTACCAAAAAACAAAGCTTAAAAAGCATCCCGTTTGCTTACCATTGCCCATTTAAATGGCCGAAAACACTCCGGCTGGTGGAATAACAACTCGGCGAACAAACAAGTAACGCCGAAAAAGTAAAATTGCACTACATCAATCCTTTTGCTATGACACGCCGCCAGTCATTCGGACGGTTTGCATTGGGAAAATATTTTCACGGGACGGATGGTTTTTCTTTTTCGTTTCCCATCCGCGTTTCAGTTGTTTTCGAATAATTTCCACACTCCACGGCACCAGTTGGTAAAGTCAGCAATCCTTAATTGGCTTGTGGCAATGGCCATTTCTCCCCCGGAATCGTACCCACTCGCTCTGATCCATTTGCAGGATAAACGACGAGTGAGTGAGAGAGAATAATATTTGTTTTTCTTTTTTTTTCTCTCTCTCTGCTCTGGTACAGCTCCAAGGAAAAAAAAATGAAAAAACAGAAGTGAAACTGGAAAATGTTGCCGTGTTTTTTTTTTGTTTGCATGTGTTTTGTTGTTTTATCGGTGGTAAAGTGGACAAAACATGCGCCATTTGGCACCAGATAAATCACTTCGCTGTAGGTTTCTTCATCAATTCCCACTGGAAGCACGCATACATTTACACACACGCAGGCGAACAAAAAAATCAGGAACCGTAAAGGAAAGAAAGATTCGGCTTTACGCACGGCCACTGCCAGCGGGCGTGGAAAACAAAACCCAAACAAACAAAAACAATGCATGATGAAGGCCTGTGGAGGGATGAGAAGCTGCTGGATGAGAGAGGAAGACCGGGGACGACACAGTTTTTTTCGTCCTGTTAAGCTTTTGCTACTGTAAGTTACAGTTTCGAGGTTGCCATGGGTAGGCCAGTCACATATCGGTATGATCAATTCGATCGAATAGGCCTTTTCCGTGGTGAAAGGGCTTTGAGGTGGAAAGTTTTACCCCGTTTGCTTATCTCTTGCCTGGTTGGCCTTGCTTAAAACAAAAAATATTCCATCTCCTGTTCCATTTTCTCCGGGTGATTTATAGCTTTTTGTGTTGGGACATAACGAGTAAGTAAAAGAAAAAAAATCCAAACGACCCTCTGGGAGCAAAAAAAAAAAAACACTCGGCACAATTTCATCCATTTTGGTTGCGAGCGCTTTACGATTTACAAACAGGCAAACGCATAAGAAATAAAACAAAAAACTACTACTTTCTTCTAGCACGAACCAACCGTCCTTCATATTTGCATATTCAAAGTACGTCCCGTGCGGTATACTGTAAGAAAGGCGACAGAAGACACCAAACATGCCTGTGACGCACAGCATCCATTAGATTCATTTATCAATCAATTTACTCTTTCGTCCTAGCCGTGTACGGTACAGCAGCATGTACCGTGCCATTTTCCCTCACCCCTACCCTCACACCATCGATATCGGTCTTTGGTTGATTTTGAAAATTGTCACCAGCGACACTTTTCCCAAGCACCCGGCATCATCACACACGGGCACCCGGTTTTTCTTGCGATGCGTGAAAGAGCCAATTTAGAGTGCCATTATGTTGTCATTTCCATGCGAGCAGCCTATTTCTTACCGAGAGCTTTTCCGTTTGCCTTCAGGAAACCGGCTGGAGCGTTAGAATCCGAACTGGGCGTAGGCAGCATTCCCGAGTATCCCGTGCGTGCGGAAGGGTTCGGTTGATGAAGTGTGCCAATCAAATGTGACCTGCTTTTTGCCCATCTCCCCGTGCGCCTTGAGAACGGTTGGCGTACGTGAGACACAGCGCTACCCACCGACAGCTTTCATGTTTTGGAGATAATTTGTGTAACATATTACAAGGGAATGCGTCAAATGCAAAATCATCTCGTCGTGAAGTGTGCTTTGCGCGTCGAAGACAACGCACATGGCAAAGAAAAAAAATAAGCGGAACACAGTTTCTCTACACTTACCGAATTTGTAATTTGTCGTTGCCAGGCTTGCCACGGTTGAGTGATTAAGTAGTCCTCGTAGTTGTTTCCTGGAACGAGAAATGTCCTTCATCAGCAACAGCTTGATTTGCTTTGATTCGCACGCATAAGAACGTCAAATTTATATTGTGCCTATTGAAACAAAAGGGGGTGTTTAAGCTATGCCGTTGTTGTGCACCCGATACCTGCCTTACGATTGAAACCATTACAGCTAATTTGTGGATGAGCTATTACATTGTTTGGCCAATGACGGTGCAATAAAACACCTTTGTTTTAAATTACCCATCGTACGAACATACTTAAACATAAACACAATTTTCCAGCTACGTTTATTGGCATGAATTGTCAATTGTACAACAGATTGCATAATGTCAGGGGTTAACCTAATAGCCAGATTGAGTGGCATTTGTAATGTTGTTATTGTGTGCTTTAGTGTACTTCATAACAATTTTATTACTCGCTGTATTACGAACCACTGGACATTGTTTGAGTAAATGCGTACGTACATGCACTTTGTGGTGTTTAATTCATATAGATTTATTGTTAAACTTAATTAACTTATTTTTTTCTGCTTAACTTCCAGCATATGCAAATATGTTTAATCAATAAAAAATCATTAAATTCAGCTGGCGCGAGATAAGTTTAATTTTGATTAACGGAACGGAACGGAACGAATTGTACACAAGTACCATCCATAACAATATCCATTCAGTAGTAAACGCCTAAAAGTATGCAATCGATATATATTTTAGAATTAAAGCATTCTTTATGATTCATTTGTTGGTTTTTATTGTTAATTGTGTTACAGTGCCTTTTTCTGTTTAAAGTACAGCTCCAATATTTACCACAATTTAGGCAAATGATTTCATTTCAGATAACTCAAATCAACAGTTTGTAAATTCACCAACACATCATGCCATTCGTCGCTCTAATGATCGCACACATCCCAAGCACCTCACAAATCCGTTTCCCAGCTAATTCTACGAAACGAATCGAATGTTTTCTTGTGAAACATCGCTTAGACGTTTATCATACATGTTTATTTCCAGCTGGAGGAAATTAATTTCTGTAATGGATTCGGAGCAACCGTTTGCGCATAACCAGTGGGTTACAAATTGAAGCAAATGAAATCAATCCCGGCAAATGAGCGGGATCTACACAAGTGTAGCCCATTGAATGCATTCATTACCGTGCTATGTCACGCACGGTCGTCGTAAGAATTTCATCGCTTCAGCCAAGGCATTGCGTGCGTTTAGCCAGCCAGTTAGCAAGGTACTTTACCTTTCTCCTCGGCTTGAGTGAGAGCACGTTAGGGTGTGTGTTTGTGTGGGATACGTCCAACCACCTGTACCACCGTTAGGGCCATGTCGAAATGAGCCGTTACGATTCCATTAAAGTACTTTTGTCCTTCTGCTTCGAACCCTGAGACCAGCTGAGTGCCGTTGATGGCGAGAACGATGATGGGAAGCTGATGCTGATGACTATTGTTATGATTATGGATTTGGGCGTCCCTTTTGTCCCGGGTGAAATCTGAGCCTAACGAAATTGGAAAAACCGGCACCATGCATGGTTGTGTGTGGGCAGCAGGTGCACCATTCTTCCACGACTGCAGACACAGCCCGGTCCATCCCGATTTTCGGGTGGGGGAAAGGGAGGATAGCTTTATGGGTACCAAGAACGATGGAAAATAAATGTCACACAAAAAAGGATCAATCCGTTTGAGCCGTCTCGATGCCCCGGGTAACAGCGGCCATGTCGCCACGTTCGCTCATTGCAGAGATCATCGATCGATTGTCATAAATGGAGAATAAATACATCACGCACAGTCGGCTATTGCTGGACGGTGGAAAGGCAATGAAAACCCCAGTGGACAAGTGGTGTAAGGATCGGACGGTAAATGTAGAAGAACGTCCCCAATTCAGACAGCCAGCCGTCAGTGCGGGACGATTGCGTGATTGCATTCCAAATGGAAGGATTTTCTTTTCCGCGAACCAAGTGCCCGGGACAGACACTCGATTTTCATCCGTTTTTACTGTAATCCGTTGGTAGTACTCCGGTGCTGAGTACTGTGCTGAGTGTGTGTATGCAAGGGAGCTGATAGCGTGGATATATGTGTGTGTGTGCGTATATATGATATAGCGCAGAGCCGTTTGTTGTCACATCCAGTGGCCATTGCCATGGAAGTAGGCGTTTTATGAGCAGAACGTGGCTCTGTTACTGGCCAAATCCTCTTTTACAAAATCCCAATCCGCAGTGAACTTCATCCAGCAGCATGCATGGTGATGATGATTGCATGGACCGGTTTGTGCGAGAGAGAGAGAGAGAAAGTCAACCAAAAATACACACCCGCACCCAAGCACCCAATACCTCACAAAGCCACGCACCAACACCCTTTATGTTGAGGTTGGCCAAGGCTTTACAGTGCTATTCGTACGTAAAGTACTAAGTGTTTCAAATCTGAGGTTCTAGTTGCTTTTTACATTTTTTGTGGCTAAAAGACCACTGCCTCATCGATCCTGCAGCAGTCTACAGCATTCCGTAGCGCAGCACCGCAACAATTTTCCCGTGTGTCCTTTTGGCGAGCTCCAGTCCATGGCCACATCCACACCGGAAGAGAGAGAGAGAGAGAGAAATAGAGGACAGATGACAGCTGGATCGGTTTGGCAATGGTTGAACTCAAATTCCAGCCCGAAACATTCCTCACGAGCTAGGAAGCTTTTCCCACTCCTCCCCCCACCCGTGTCCTTCTCCTCACAATCCGCTACAAGGACGCGTATAGGCGCAGTGAGAAAAGTGCTTTTTCGGAGAAATAATGGCCTCGTTACGTTGCTCGTACGGACGCTCGATCCGAAAATCCTTCGACTGCCTTTTGTACAAAATATTGTGCAGAAGGCGTTAGTCTTCTTACCGTAATGTCCCCCACTCAATTTCGCTCTTTCCCCAACCGTCCCCCTGGCCACAAACCGCGCCACAATCGTCACGATATGACACGCAAGTGTAACGGATAAGCTAATGTATGCCATAAATTATTCAAATTTTTCGCACACTGATTCAAATAATGCTGTTATGCATTAGATGTCAAAGCTAGACGCAGTTATTCATTGTTCGGTGCCTGTATGTTTGCGGCAGGGCGGCAATAGAGAAGCGATGGCTTTTCTTGGCAGCTTATCCCCCCGGTTGGGAGCGGTTTTTCCCTATTTCTCCAACCGCGACAATCGGCTAGGATCGATTTTCGATTTCGTGTTCATTGATGCGCCATATTTGAGAATGGTTTCGACCGAGCCGCACTATAATGGTTCGCAAATGGATGTGTTCATGCAAATCGAATAAAGAGAAAGGGGGGACTGGGGCAAGTGATGCGATCAGAATTGGCAACGATCCACAGGCAAATGTGCGGTGCGATGGCAAGAGAGAGAGAGAGTGGCAAGGCAAATGTGAATTAAAATATAGCTTCCATAATGGAAGGTAAAGGATTATCCTTGTCCATCGAGCTTTTGGCATTGTGTAAAAATGCATCCAAGAAAAATTCTTTGCCGAACTGTTTTTTTTTTGCCTCCAAGCGAATTGCTCTGAATGCCAAAAGTGTTATAAAGTAAAAAAGAAAAGTATATGGGTAAAACTTCTTAAAAGGTTTCGATCACAGGAATGTTCAAATTATTGTAAAAGGAAGGCATTATCATCTTTTGGAGTAAATAGTTCTTAATGGCTTTGGCTTGCCTAAATCTACACCGTATGAACTATCTATCTTCCATGAACTTCTAGCAATCTATCTTCCATGAACTTCTTTGGCAGCTGAGTGAAGGGAGACAAATGGCCATAATTGTGTAGAATTGGGAAAAGCCTTAGAAATGTAGATAATAATAGAACATCTCAGAAAATCAATCATCCATTGTTGTAGCAGGTACAGGATTAGGAACCATAGTCTTAGTTTAAAGCTCAATAGGGCGATCTGTTCCCTTAGACTTAGCCAAACGAAGGTATAAAGACTTAGTTGAAAAAGAGGAATGGATTAGGTGGAATAATGCTGATGTTGATTGCAAGTACTTTCTAACAGCTCAGGTTCATGAGTTCCATAAAAAATTACAATTGTTCCTGGAAGAGTCTTACAGAAAAATGCTGTAATTTAGAAATCCTTTGTGTCGATAATGGCGTAGTGGAAGGAGTAACATGAATTAGTAGCCCTCACAAACATCACTAATAATCATGAAATAAATCTCGAGGTACATTTTTGTATTCCGTAAGACTAAAGTTGAGAAGTTCTGATCCCTGCTTCGCATGTTTTAGTACTTCCTTTGCGTTTCTCTTTCACTGATCTGTTTTTCAAAAGAAATTAACTTTCTCCATGATTTTCCACCTTAGTCCGACCATTGCCACTTCAATCCATGTCATCCTCTAACAGTTTCTCAGGTACGATTGAACTTACACAAAAAAATGCTTATCTTGTTTCTTGATGGAAAACTTCAATTTTACAGCCCTAGGTGCTCATTTTTAATTTCAGTCGTACTTTATGGCCACCTCTGATGTAGAGAGACAGGAATTAATCTATTTTGATGTTATTACCTTTCGGTATTTGCCAAAGCTACAGACGCATTTAAAATATTAAATTGGCTATCAGATATTGGTAGTCCAGTTAAAGTGCCTCAAGGTGTCTACGTTCTGATGTGGAGCTGGCAGTAGATGTTGAACCTCCCAGCTCCCCTGTGTAACAAATTATAATGCTGGAAGGTATTTCCCAGGCTATCAGCATTACACAATGAATGAATAATTCCCTACGCTCCATGGAGACAATTGTAAGCATCAGATTTAGTTTGTACACAAGGATTTTCCTCAAATGAACAATAAACATGTAATTAGTTTAAATTTATTACAATAGCTTCTTGTTGTATAATAAGGTAAGAAAATAAACTTTATGATGTAAAATGAACACAAACAAAATTAAATTGTTATGGTCCTGTAGGTAACAATGTTACCAAAAAAGGTTACCCCATTTTTCAGTTGTATTTCTATTAATTTTAACGTTTCATGTTCTGTCAGTTTTATTCTCTTCTACAATCAGCCCGTTTTCATTTGAAGCTCCTCAAAAACGAACATAACACGCATCAGCATACGTTCCGGCGGGTGGGTTGAACCAAAACCGACCGGACAAATTGTTTTTACGCTACTCTGCATCACCTAAGCTCCACGAAAGGGTAGACCCCATATTAATGTCGATATGCTATCCGTGTTACGCATCTGAATATCTGTGTGGTAAGGCAAAAAGAACATGCTGCTGGTCAGATGATGACACGACCTGCAATAGAAAGGCAACCGCTCTCACAAACACACACACACTTGGCACAAACCAAGGGCAATATGAATTAGGAACCGAGAGAGAGAGTAGGGAGTTACTGGCAATAGGGGGGAAAAACCAACATCGAAACCAAACCAATCCAAACCGACACCAGAAGCAGGATATGTCCACCAGGACTTCCCAGGATTCAATCGTTCAAACAAAACCCCAATCTTGAGCCGGGTCTACTTTGGCCTTTGACTGTTTGACCGGAACACATTTTCCTTGCCCTTTTTATCGGATAGGTAGGTTGTGCTAGGGAAAAGATGAAGAGAAGATCCATTCCTTTCCGTCCTTACAACGTCCGTGCGCGGGCCGGTGCGGACATGGCGGCAGAGCTTCGGGCACAAATGGTTCGTTTCATTTCGTCACCAATGAATTTTCCGCCCATGAAAAACCAACTAAGGGTTGTGTTCCCAGGCATTTGGTGCTTTGGTGCGGATGCTTGTGCTGCTTAATCCCTTCCACCTCCTGCGTGGGAGTGCTTTGCGTCTCACCCGGTGGCCACCTGCCGTTTCTTCCCTGCGGTAAGCTTACGGGATCATGTTTTTCTTACGGATTCGGTTCCATTTGAACAGGGACGGGCGACCGGGCACGATGGGGTGGGAGTGATTTTGAACAGGCACGGAAAAGGATTGTCACTGGGCCAGCCAGGAATGTGATACGTCTCCGTGTCCATGGCCCGGTGCGGGGCGAGGGAAAAAATAACCAAGCATCGTCAAACAGTGGTGCTGTTTGCATTCATTCGGATTGCTTTTTAAATAAACGGTTGTTTGGCAGATTTGTTGGGTGCTTCGGGTGCTGATGAAAATGATAGCCCGGGTGCGGTAGGTAAGCACGTGAATGGCGAAAGGCTTTTCAGAACATGAATGCTTTTTAAGGATGGGTTTTTAAATCGGTGAAGGTAGCAGGAAATAAACGAACGATAATGTGTGGTATCTAGGGAAAATGATTTCGAGAAAAGGCACACCCAAAACCATCTCACCGTTTGGGGCATTAGCGTGTAAAATAGTTCAATAAGTTCTTGCTAAAAACAAAACGTTAGTAAATATTTATTGTGAAATTCTTGAGTATCGTACTATCCGTTGTTGTTTAA
Source organism: Anopheles culicifacies (assembly GCA_000473375.1). Classification (NCBI taxonomy): domain Eukaryota; kingdom Metazoa; phylum Arthropoda; class Insecta; order Diptera; family Culicidae; genus Anopheles; species Anopheles culicifacies. The sequence continues at coordinate 6,018 of KI423566.1, read as the reverse complement.
GGTATTAAAGACCCGCCATCATGGCAACTGCACTTAATGGTCCACTCGTTCACCGATCCGTTCGAACACACATAAATAATCCTTCGGGCGAGCATTTATCATGGAATAATGTACATACTGGCGCTGGCACTGGAAACGGCAGCATTTATTCGCATCAACATCAAACTGAAATGTGAATAAAATCCAATAAAACCCATCGAAAGGTAGGTAAAGCCGTACGAAAAGTGCATCCCACAAGCACGAGAACTGTAATTCAATTCTGGCCTTGCTGTCTCGTACTGTCGTTTTGCTGTACCCCTTCACCACCGTTCTGTATAATGCGTGTTTTTTTTTTTAACGCTCCTCTCAACCACTCGTTCATGACGGTTGATGTGATGAAAATTGCAGCGACAATCATTTCAATCATCATACAATTTATTGAATCATTTTCCGGAAAGAAGAAATCCATCCAATTATCCGTACGAAAGAGCCTGGTGCAAATGGCCGTCCTACGGCAGAAAGGGCCGATGAGCCGGCAGGACAATACACAACGGTGAGCGTGCGTGTGTGTGTGGAATGGTGAGACGAATCAGGTTTTAAACATCCACGTCCAAGTGCCATCATCTGTGGGATTGGGAAATGGCATAAACGCGTCCGATATATTGTTGATCGTGCACGGTAAGGTTGATGTTGGCGAGGAAGGACCAAACGGTGTGAGGAAATCAATCAATGCCACATCTATCACACACAAACACACACACACACACACACACACACACACACAAGGCCACCCACACAAGGCACAAACATGCCGAGCATCCGAACGGTGGCTGAAGACGCTCCAAATTGCAATTCCGGCATCCATCTTGCCGAACGGGGCGCCAGAAGACGAACTTCGGTCCGGGCTCTGGGCTGTTCGGACAAGTTTCTATTTTAAAATCGATTAACCCATAAAACACTTAATCCAATTGATTCCGGTTGTTTGCGCGAGACCACTTCACCCAGGGCGCCATCGTTGATGGCAGCCGTTTGCACTAAGAGATTGTAGTACGGATGGTGCGAACTTTGGTTGTGTTTTTTTTCTTTTTCACTCCTCCCTCCTGGGTTGAACGCCGTTCTGAGGTTGTGATCTAATCGAATGTTGTGTT
>KI423565.1:2619-26312 GCA_000473375.1 Anopheles culicifacies | reverse complement strand
ACCAGAAATGGTAGACCATTCGAGGTTGTAGTGTCATAACAAAGTCTAATCTAGATAAATTTAATTGTATTATTACTAACTAACAGCGACTAACAAACTTATAATACATGAAAAATACGCCAATTCTTTCAAATCGATTTTGTCCGATCAAGTTAAGATTAAACATAACAATTAAAACACAATAAAACAATGAAAAAAAACTGCTTGAGGGTGAGTCATTCCCGCAATCAGCTCTTCCGAAATGTTAAAACGATAACCTACTAGACTCAGCTTGCGTTTAACATTTACTGAGAATTATCTTTACGATATCATTGATCTTTGCAATCCCTGCCAGGTACAAGAGGTGGACCACTATCGTTGCGGTGGAATCGAAGAACCTTTTGGCAAATGTGGCTTTAATCAATACTTTTCGTAATGTATTACCTTTTTTACCATTTTACCATTTTTCCAGTACCTTTCGTAATTGTAGTGATAATTGTATGCGTAATGAACATCTTCCTCTTTGGCGTAACGACCTATTCGGTCATGCCTGCCATTTCTGGCTTACGATACTTATTTATACCACGTTTTTGGATAGTCAGTCCTCACTAAGGGGGGACGGTCCGAATGGGATTTCAACCCCGGTACGTGGTGTGAGAGCCCGGCGCTGATACAATCTACCACCGGGTCGCCCCAATGAACATACAAAACTATTACATGTTAAACATCAGCTTGTCTAATTCATAGTCTAATTACTTGATCGATCTGTGGTTGTGTCATCTGTTAGTTACTTCTCATATTACGATTTTATTTCCTACGCGCAAGTTCTGTTTTATGTTTCCCAAGTGTAAGGTCATATTACCCTCTAATAATCCTCTCTTCTGTCCTACATACAGGCATGTTTGGTGTTCCGTGTAGGATTTTAGACGTCTTCGTACGGATAAGAGCACTCACAATGCACTCGAGGAGAAAAGATAAATTAAGGTTTTAAATTCTACAGTCCTCACGCTTCAATGATTTCAACGATGTCAAACGTATTATCGCGTAATCAATATTCAAAATAGATGGTGTTTTTGTTATATTATGCGAAAAAAGTGAGGGAAAAATATTTCATCAAAAATATTGGCCAGTTATGCATTAAACCAAGTGTTTTGTTTAGATAGTTGCAAAATGTATGCGTGTAATCCTTTCCAATACATCCAATAGTTCTAGCGCTGGTGCGAGATTTGTGGAAGTTCGAGTTTATGCAAAAATGAAAAATTATATTGATCGAACTTCAATACATTAGTGATGGTGTCACATACAAAACCAATAGTTTAGGAGCGAACTTTCCTCCAGTAAGATAAATACTTCATGAAACTTTCTGGTCCATTACGTAATAAGATCTCATTTTGTAAGATTTTTCAAGAGAGAAGGGTTTGATTTTCATTTCGAACATAGCACATTCTATTTCTCGACAGAAGCTATACAATATCGTCTTGCTACAAACAAGGTCATTGGATTAATATCTCTGTCTTCTCTGTACCCGGGGGAAAAATCGATAAAAAGAAAAGGATCTGTGTCCCTAACGTTAGTAGAATCTCGCACACAGCGGAGATACTTTTGATGGCCAAAGCTTCACCATAGAACCAGACCCATCTGCCGATAGCAATCGATAATCCGTACCCGTTGGATGGTTTTCCACCTCGCATCGGAGAAGCGATAACATCCATCACAACAGCACACCACACATAGCAGTCTGGCAGGCAGGCGACTACACCCCATAAAAGACCCCTAGATTAAGCTCCGTTCCACTCTGCACAGAAGCTTCGGTACAGGGTAGCCGGTATGTACCAAAGCGACCGTACAGTGAGCTTGCCTTGTGCTGCGATTGAAACACCATCGGACGAAGATCTCTCTGCCCGTTCCCGAATCAACCCGAGCGGTACACAACAACACGCGCGTGTTTACACAGGCCAGTAAAGGCAAACGGCAAAGTATGATGCTTCTGCGCATGCTCCACAAATTTTCCGTGCAGCAAAGTTCCCACATCCGACGGGGGTTTACCACGGATCACCACAAGCCGGGTTGGGGGGCAGCGCATGATGCAGGCTAACGCGCTAAGGTTGACGGGATTGACCGGTTCTGTGCTGTTGGGCGATGAATTTACGCGAAAAGCACGTCATGGTAGCAGGCATGTTCAAGAGGCTTCCTCATCATTCAATCTCACCAACTCTGATGATGCTCTGCCAGTTCGTTGCTGCAGGGTTTTGGTGAGTAAAGACCGAACCAGTGCTCTTCACGTAATGCGCGCCTGAAGAGAAGGCGTACACAGCAAGGGAAGCGAAGGGTCCACTGCGGACCGGATGATGGTGGGGTAGTTCCGTTTTGCACCGTGATGCTGTAAGCAATACTTCAAATGCCATGATCGAACTGATTGTTTAAGTTGATCAGTTTAAAATGCATCCATTACTAAACAAACATTTTATAAATTTAATATAAAAATATAGCTCCATTAATCTACTCCCTTTCATACGATCGTACCATATATTATGAAATTTTATATTTAACTCCAACTCAAGCTTTTGTTTTAATGTAAGCATACACTTAAAGAAAAAACTTCTGCAATGTCCACTGATAATAATCCATTCATAGTAATAAAAGCTTCTGGAAATTCTCTAGCTCATCCTATCATCGGGGGCGTGTTTCGGCCGCATTATCCGCAAAACATTTCTTCTCTACCAGCGAGACCGGAATACCGTCATCAACAGCATCATCATCATCGCCGCCTTCTCCGCCGTCGTCGTCATCATCGACGTGACCAATAATTTTGCTCTCCCATGTTTTTCGTATCGCATCACCAAGACTGGCATCATCAACGAAGAGTCGAAACGATGGGTCTCTTTCGGGGATTGGTTTTCGAGAATGCTTAACAGATCTTTAGCTAAACAAGAACAAGTCCTTCCGCTCCTGTCTACAAAGCTGCTTCCTCCCCCACTGCAATACCTCCCAGCCGCTGGTAAATCCCTTATCTGTCAGCTTTTGTTCCTATCATCCGAGCTACGTGCATGTGACCAGGACGGTCGTCAATAAAGGACCTGCAACGAGCGTGTATTCACGAACAGCGCTTGGTAACAAATTCTTTGCCAAGATTTTTTGTTGCTTTCAGTCCTCCCTGCTTTCTTCGTACGAGAGAAGTTTCACAGAATCCCTACCGGTTTCGAGCCGTGTACGACGAAAGGGGCCGTGTTCAAGGGTAAACCAACCCCGCCGTCGAGTGTGTCGGTTGGGGTTTAGGACTTTCGGGTACGTTCATTTCTGCCCTACGATTATGTTGGTGTCGGTTTGGGGGTGGGCGAAACGCGCATTCGAGATCTCGAGACCGTTTGACACCCACCCTCGTCAAAGAGCAGAGAATTGCGGGAAAACGTTGCGAGATCGCAGAATAATCCGAGCCTTCTCTGGACGAACCCAGTGAGGTAAGATATTTTCCGAACCCCGCCAGTTTGGGGAGGATTTACGCTAACTATGAAGCGTTGCTTCGGTATCGATTAACTGAAGGAAAGGCATTGCCGTTGTCTATGATATTGTAGCCCGTAGTGAAACTACAGAGTGATAAAGTATCTTGCCATATGAAAGAGTCGTGCTGTACTCAGTATTTGAAATAGAAACCATGGTTCAGCAATTATATGCACATTATTCTACTGAATCCAATGTCAGTCCAAGCATTAACTGGAAATACTGTCCAAGGATAAAAATGTTCAATGCATACTTGGAATTACGACACAGAACAACTTTGGACCGACGTTCAAAAGTTATGGTTCCATCCCCTATGGAATTAAATGCACTATGGAATAAATTTCTTCTTTGAAGATTATTATTCTCGTATTCTATTTTGTACAGATGGTCTTCTACGAATAATTACTAAAAGCCTATTTCAACATGTGCGAATATTTTTCGACCCCCCAAATTAAAATAAAACAAAATAATTATTATTATTTTCTAATAAATTTTACAATAATTTTTAATACTACTATTAGCAAATTAGAACGATCTTTTATCCAATTTTTAGTATGAAGCAAACAGGAACACACAAATAAACACAATCGATGAACTCGATCGCTGTGTGGTTCGCATTAACATATAGCTGAGGTAAGCTGTTACCCGACACGTCAGCAAAGTGACTGTGTACCTTCTGTGCGACCAAAAATAGAAACCTCTACCATAGTGTACCCGCGGGACTGAAGGCAATATTCACCTACATGTACGGCATAGTGGCGTCAACGTTGGCTGCTTCTATACCTCCTCTATATATGCAGTGCTTGGGCAAACGTCCTGCAGAGACGTCGAGCTCGCAGTTCAGCACACACAACCGTCCATCATCCCAAAACCCCGGAGTAGCGTAGAGTCAAATGGGTATAACAACCATACCATCTACCAACCGTATAAACCGTCGGAGAATGAGAAACAAGTAACACGCAAGCAAGCAATAGACCGACACCGTTATACAAGACGACTTTTAGCACTGCTGTTGGGGTTATGGTTATCGATTATTTTCGTACATGGCTCTCGGTATTTTTTTTCTCCGGCAGCGAGAAGTGCAGCAACACCGGAGAGCAACACCACTGAGAGCAAAATCATTCGCACAGCATCATCAGGCGAAGGAACAGGCGGGAACGAGATTGAAATTATGCTGGCGGGAATGGACGATGTGGGTTGACAGGTGACTGGCGTAATTCCGTTTTATAGCATGGCACAGCTTTATGTGCACCATAGCCAAAGGTTCACCTAATGACCCTCATGGTCTAGTCGGCACACTGGGTACGATACACAAGATCCTCATGAAAAAAGGACAAAATTTTGTTCATAATCCTTCTGAGCGTGTTGTGCGTCCATTATTTACTGCTTCTATGTACTATTTCAAGCCAAGATCATATAGCTACGAATGGCAGTGGTATTGGTGTTCCGTTCTCCTTTGTTCAAGGTAAATAAAGGCCACCATCGCTTCATACTTCACAGTTACCCTGGGTCTTACGGCAACGTGAACATTCCATCATGCTGTTTCAAGTGTCAGGCGAGGCCACAGCACAACAGTCTGCAGAGCTCATTCGGTCTGTGCACGATCCACCCCGATAAGGATGTCGACGTCGGTCGTCATGAGGGGTAGGAGCATCAAACCCTCCATCGAGCAACAACGCTAACAGCGCAGTAGGCACAGAAAGCAACGTTGCCGTTATTTTCCATGCTTGGTAAGGCGCAGTGAAGCATTGCTTGGTGTGGTTGCTCTCTCCTCGCAGCGCAGTACGAGCTTGGAATACACATCTAACAGACCCTGTTGTGCTGAACCCTCTCTCGCCATTCCGCCACGTACTAAAAACTATCAACGTTGTTACCACCGTTAGTAGCGCTGTGCTGTGAGTGGGTAGGGATGCCATGCCGTACACTTCTCTTTGCCTGCAGAGACTTTGAGATTGAGGTCGCGGTTTTGAGATGCGAACTGATGTCATCGTACCGGGACGATGATGATGATGATGATGATGATGTCTTTCCGTGTGCGTACTAAGCTCTGATATCTTCCCATCGCCCACTTGATAGGGCAATGGGATGAGTAGGAGCATTCAGAATGTTTCAACTAGGTTTGAAACCATTACTGATTTGGTTGCCATTCGAATGACAATTCCAGACAAGCAGCCGCAAGTTTCTATCTTTATAGGTACGTTTTGTGCGGATCTTGCATGGTTCCGTAGTACATTTCCTTGGAACGTTACACCTTCCGCTGTTCCTTAGCAAGATCCGAAGGGTGGATATCAGCTGCAAGTATCCGTGACACTGCAGATCCCTGCCCTACCTCATCACCTATCCGTGGTATGTTCAACTCGTCTGGATTCACAACGAAGCATTTCTGTCGACGATTTCGTTCGTTCGTGTTGGTCGTAAAAGGGAAAGGAAGAAAACACGTTCGCAACTTCATATGCCCGATGGCTTCGAATTACGGTGCGGTGCGCTGCGACTGTGTAAGCTCGAGCCAACGCGCTACTATACCCGGTACCCACTCAGCATGCACCGAGATCGGGACGTGTTGGTAGTTTCCCAAGTCTGCAGCACTTGGCGTACGCAACGAGGCAACAGACGCTTGGTCCAATGTATCAGCCTGTGCACAATAGCGCATGGATTGAGAAGTGATGAGCATGGCGGACGAGAAGTAGCCAAACTACGCTTGCAAGCAAAGCGCTGGAGTTCGTCTTGTTGGATTGAAGAGCAGCAAACGGTCACAGCATGTTTCGGGCCGATGTTTTCGAGAGCACACGATGCGACGGTCGTGTACGGCGAGAGGAACCAGTCCTCGGCAGGTTGGTAGCGAAAGCGAGAGAGCATTGCCGCTTCCAAGCGGCAAGGTAAGCCAAACGAACCACACGCAAAGAAAAATCATCTTTGTTCCCCTTCTCATCCCATCCGCGCTATAGGATCCTTCGTCAACAATCCACTGCAAATGGTATCTTTTCTCTGTCTCTCCCGTGTAGTATGCTGGGCATAGCAACGCGTGCGTACTTGCCTCGTCCGTATCTGTGTATCTCCTCTCGTATCAAGATGGGATACGATGACTCTGTAGCAGCACCATCGTATCCGACGGATCCATTCGAATCTACCTGCAGCTGTCTATCTCTGATGCTACGACTGCCTGATGATGCTTCACGGGAGAATTTCTGCAGGCACAAGGACAGCAGGCGATAGTTAACGGAATCTACCGTGTGTCTATGTATGTTAGCACACGAGAGCAAAGTTTTCGAGCCGCCGATTATTACGGACTACGGCTGTCGTATGTCTGTACTCGTCTGAGTTTCTAGTTTTAAGATCCTACCTTTGGTTTGAAGGCTAGGCATTCATGTTCTAGTTAGAATGTGGAAATCAGTTTCAATAATCGAAAATCTGATAACTCAATTTTTAATTCCATTTATAAGTAATTTAGTACTTAACTATTTATAGCAAAAACTATACTTATAACATAATTTAATGTAACATAATTTATAACTATCCATTTTAATCATAATAACTTAATAAAAATTGCATCTTCGTAGTTAAATATTAAAATTAAATTAATAAATTATTATATAATCAAAAAGTGAGGTTTTCTTTCAACAAGCTGTGAAACATTCTATCCTGCACTCTATATTATAATTCAGAACTTCTTAATTCCTCTCGCTTCTTACAAGTTTTACCCTACGAGATAAAAAGGAATTTATCTCTCGTCAGAAGTGCTCCTCTTATGTACTTTTTCTTTCTCTCAAAACTACGATGGACAAGCCATCGGTTTAGGCTATTCGAGCAAGTTCATTTCATTTCAATTATTCTCCTAGATTTTTTTACTAAAAATATGGGTTAAAATCTCATTATCAAATTGATCTACTCAAGTATGGGTATTTCAAATCACCGATACTGAGACACACTCATTCAACCGTTGGGCAGTCGTAAACCATGTTTAACATTTTTTTCTTTCTTCGGATGCGCTAGAAGAATATATTGATATACTACCAATTATTCTGATTGCAATTGGTCAACATGATGCCGGTCTTGATACGACAGGACAAAGGCTCGAATCCTATCCAGACCGTTTCTCCGTACGCAGAACTGAGTATCCTGTTGCGGGCATATACATTCAAGTCACAGAAGCCAGAAATGATAGGCCAACCTCTCGAGGTTGTAGAGCAATAGAAGAAGAAGAATCGGTCTACATAGTAATCTCATTCCTTGTAGAAGTTCATCTAAGCTGCAACGTCTTGTATCTTGATTAAGATGTACCATGTTCGAGTATATGTTGGTCTGGGTATTTGGCTTACAAAAAACCGAATGCCTATAATGTATTGGAGCCCTGATGTATAATCATGCAAATTTCTACGAGATCATTTTATTTGAACCCATGAACCTCTAGTATTATATAATGTTGAGGTAATAGGAAGAAAAAAAATTATTCTACTTTTTGGCTTCACGACCCACTGGGTCATACGTGTCCATCAAATAAGTAACAGAAGCGTTCCAGTGGCCGATGTAACAGTGGCACCAGTTTTCAAAAGAGAGGGCTGAGGAATTCTAATGCGCATCGTTCTTCCGTAATGAGAACTGACTACCCAACTACGTGGTATCAAGCCATTATACGTGGTTGTAAGCCATTATATGGCCGACATGATCGAATAGGTCGGTACACCAAACAAAAAGAAGATTCATAAGGAAGAAAGAAAGTCAAATACAATTGTAAAGAAGAAGGAATCGATTTTGTCAAGATGGCTATCAACAAAAGAAGGATTTCAGAATAAAAAACTATTGAATTTGTTGAACTGATAACAATACAATCCTTTATCTGTAATTAGTAGAATCGTGCTCGGAGGTCCGGGGAGATACGTGCTACCGACTGTGGGTTTGTCGTAGGTTGTCGTTTGATCGGCAGAAGTGTGGCAGAGAACACAATACTTGAGGGAAGGACCGCAACAGCACTACCCTGTACATTTGCCACTTCTGTTAAATACCTCCTTTCTATTGAGAATTTATTAGGTAGGATACTCGCAGTAACGATAACTCACAATATGCAAATAATCCATGCCCAAATTCATGACTTAACTGAATCGTTCTTATTTGTAGTTGGAAAACCCTAAAAAATACATCTTTCCAAAATATATGATACCCGATAGATCACATTATATTATCGTTTGTTTTAAGACCGGTAATGATCCGTACTATGGTCATAGAAAGTTAGTAAATCAACTTCGACAAAATGGTCTCCAATAGCAAATAGCGAATCGTGTATACAGTCTACACCCATCCAAGAGTATATGCTAGAGCTACCTGGCCGCCTTCGATCGAATTGAAGTGCACCTCTACATAGGCTGTTACATCAACTCTCTTCATTTGCACCTAGCAACACTGCACGACAAAGGTGTACGAGATCACATCCCTAGCCTGGTGGTATGCTTCAACGACTTCTACGTCCAAGCGAGAGCGCATTGAACACCGCATCTACGCTAACCATTTTGGTAGAGATGGTAAGAGACCATCGGTAGTAAATACTAACGAAGCAATCGGAGAGTCTGTACTCGGTAAATCTTGAGTACCATTGAAACTGTGAACGCATCTCCATCTTCTTTTCGTACTGAATCAAACCAAGCGAATCAACGATTAACAGTAAAACTGTTCGAGAATCGCTCGTATTTTTCACAGACAATTATATTCCACAACTAACAACATGAATGGTACCTACCCTCAAAGATGTACACTGTAGAATCCGATTCACCACAGACGTAGGACTGTGTGGATTTCCACCACGAACTGGGAAGATCGGAAACATATCTCCAGCCTCGGAGGCATCCGTGAGACAGAGGCGACAAACGTTTTCGAGATGCATGTTCTCCAGCCCACCCGACATCACCTTGCGACACAAAACCTCGAATGTTTCGATACTTTATATCAATTGAATAATTTAATATGAGTGTTTTACACAAAACGTCTAAAAAATCGTCCGGAATTTTGCTAACGTTTGCACGTATATTTTGATCCAGTTCGCGGAAACGCACCGCTCGCAGACTTAGCACCAAAAACACGACCGAACGGCGCGAAGGTATACACAACAATAGCATCGCACGAGCTCACAAACACAACCTAGACTGTTTCAGTTTCTAGCAAGTAAAAAAAAAACATACAACAAATCAATGTCAAAATTGGAATGTCAAGTGGAAATCTGCAGAATTGTATTTTTATCCTCATTTGGGAACTGTATACGTAAATTTAACCCATAAAATTGTTTGTTAAATTCTTGATACTACCTTTGTTTGTTTCCAAGTGAAAATGAAGAATGAAATGAAATCGTATTTGTCATCCACGCGACTTGATATTTAACTTCCTTGAAATATCATTTGGCTGTGATGGAATGGAAAACTGTCAAACAGTAATTTGTTTGTAAACAACTCAAGATCTCCGCGCAGTCGTACAAAGAGGAACGATACCCCTTCCAAGTGGATAAAACATGAAGTCAAACAATAAAAACGGACATAAAAATGTGTCCTTTAGTAGTCCCTCTAAAATGGAATACGTTGGAAAGTGGTTGATCGCAGATAATAACCTTAAAGTCACTAGCATCGAAAACCTGTGTACAGGCAACGTATGAAATAAGCAGGTCAATCATGTGAGTCACGTATATTTCGCACCACGGGCTTCGGAGTAAACACAGAACAAGAACTGTCGAGTACGGGTAAATAAGACATGTCTATACCACTTTAAAATGATGTTTGCATTTACAGCATGCCGCCAGTGTCGGTCGAATCTTAGCCGCTTGTGGACGCATAATGTGTGCAGCAGGTCAGCGTTTCGATTGGTTCGCGGATACAGACGCAGCTGATGTTTGTGATATGTTGCCACTGATCACGGTTAACGATAATAGCGTAATCGCAAAGGAGGTCACCTTTGAAGCTAGTGAGTTTCTGCCGCCTGTATTCGAGGAAGCGGACTTTGTTCTATACAACGATTATCAGCTGGTTACGGAGATCAACGGAGAGATACAGGAAATTCCATCTAGTGGATTTATTACAAATCTAAACAATGAGACACAACACCAAACTGTGGATTCAACATCGATTGGGACCGTCTTAGTGTGCAACATTTGCAGCTTGCAATTCAAATGTAAAACACAACTAACCCGACACCAATTACTGCTGCATGAAGATCAGCTGCAGATTCGGAGCTATCAACCTTCGAAGGAAACCCAAAATAGGAAATACGTCTGTGATGTCTGTCGGAAACAATGTGCAAGCTCGAGTCATCTACACCTGCATCGGAAAATTCACCTAGCGCATAAACCATACCCTTGTACGTACGGTTGTGATCGTAGCTTCTCATCGTCCGGTAATAGGCAGAAGCATATTGCACGAATGCACACGCACGAAAAGAAGTACCACTGCACAAGCTGTAACGAATCGTTTATCTATGCCCGACAGCTGCAACTACACCGTGAACGGAAACATGCACAATTTAAAAGTAATTCCAATGGTATGATCACATGTACCAGATGCAAGGAATCATTTGAAACTGATGAGTCGTTTCAAGTGCATACGAACAAGCTTGATTGCTTGGAGCATCGTCCATTCGAATGTGTACTTTGTGCAAGACGCTTCAAACAGGCCACACATCTGCGGAACCATCTATTGACTCACAAGCAAAATAAAAGAGCACACGGTTGTGAATTTTGTTCCAAACGATTCACTTTAGCTGGTGACCTTAAAGTACATCGACGCATTCACACAAAGGAAAAACCGTTCCGTTGTCAGCTCTGTCCGGCCGCTTTTACGATGGGCAAGCAGTTGAATAAACATCGCTGCAAGGTTCATAAAATGGAAACGGAGGAAAAGCATAGAACATTTACTAGCTTTACCGTCAAAAAAGCTCAAAAGGATAGCAATTACCCAAGACAATAAACCTGTTATCGTGTTTAGCATGCAGAGAAGGCACAAATAGAACATATTACGTGCCGGTTCACAAAAGAACCTTGGAATTAGGAAGTGTTTCAAGCAATAGAGACAAATTGTCAATTACAAAACAAGTAAAGGGACAATAAACAAAACTTATAGCAATGATTGTAAAAGGGGGTCAGAGTAATGTTACGTCTTGTAATAAAGAGGTCACGATCATATGATCAACACATGTACGTTACATTCCCCTTAAAATAATCAAATATGATGACGTTTATATAGATCATAGAGTGAAAGAGAGTAACTTTTATAAAGCAAGAAAAGAAACGGTCTAATCTGACAACGTCATCAAGAATTGATCAAGCCACAGGTTGAGTTCAACAGCATACGATCCGCAAACCGAAAGTGCATAACTTTCTCCGATCCGAAATTTGCTCAATTTATAAAACCGTTATAGAAGCGAACCCCAAAACGATTACCGTCCGGGGGTACATTTAAAACATTACAATGCTCCCATTATGGCCCTAATGTGACCACCGTTCATTCTGGTACTATGATCAAAATCCCGCCACTTTACGTCGAAAATGTCTTTCACGATCGGGTAACCGTATGATCGACCGTTCTTCCATCTTCGCATCTCCGCCGTATTCACCGCCCTGACTGACAGCTGCTAATTGTGATCCGTGGTACCATTTACAGCGGCGCTTCCGGTAGATCGAGTGGTGCCGGATCGCACCGTAGCGTTGCGTGTGTGAGAAAGATCAACCGTAATTAAATCACCTAGCTTCGTCCAGCTTAGCGGTGTGATGCCGAAATTGATTCGCCTTACGCCGCGACGCAAGTAACCGATGGCGTAAGCAAAGAGAGGAACAGGTAAGTTCCAGTTGCATAGATGGGGTTGCCATTAGGTCAATAGCTGAAATCATCAAGCTCGCTCGTATGAATCGATCGTTAGACGAACCGGTAACGCTGACATCTATTATGATTTTAATATTCTAATCCATTTCTTACACTCACACACTTTTTGCTTCATCTTTACGCTTTCATTAATATTTTTTGAGCTCAAAAAAAGAAGCGAATGACTTCCAATCTTTCATGGGCGATCGACATAAATCAGTGTGATGTCTTTACCATTTTCTTCCCAACGGGCCAGATGCGCCGGCAGCCAGAGTTACCTTTTCATTTCTTTTTTGTTGTTGCGATTACTTCATACTTTCGGTGGTAACGAAAATTTTAGCAGCAGCTACAACCTGGAACGATCATCACATAACATCATTAGAGTGTGAATAAGCGAATGAGAGTGGACCGCAGTGAAGTGGTTGGGAAAATTTCTTCGTTGTTTTCATCGTCGCAAATGAAATAATGCGCCTTTCCCACCCGTTAGTTAATCGATAGTCAAAGGTTGGTGGAAGCCACTTGGTTCCATAAAAAATGCGTGTTGCTAAATGTTTATTTACATTTTCGGTGAGGTGAATCACTCGTCTTGGGATGAACCTTACCTTAAATGGTGGTCTTTATTGTGACATTCGAATGTAAAGGTTTTAAGTTAAACTTCTAAAGAATACAAATATTGAATAAAGTAGAAAAAGTACCTGATGGTATATATTTTTAAGAATATAAAAAACCTTACTTACATATCTGCTTTTCAGAAGACTTCGTGCCATTTCCATAATACAATGGAGTCATCATTTAATACATTATCTATTCCTCAAACTCCTGAGTGTTCGCATCTCGAACTTGACCAAGTCTCGCAGGCGTTCGTGAGTAAGCTTTATTTTCGTAAGTGAGCTTTATTTAAATTTATTTTCTTACAATAGCATTCCTCCAAAGCTTAAAGAGACAGTGTACCTAAAACAATTCCCAAAAGATGTTACAACTACACTGCACACATCGGTAATGTGAATCCTCCGACGTGGTCGTCCGTCTCCGTATTGACGAGGCAGGAAGTTGACGATCTTCAGAGACCTCAAATAAGAATATTTTTCCGATAGGGAGATTCAAACTCCGATAGGGAGATTTTCCCTATCAATTTTTCGATTCAATTTTTCCGATAGGGAGATTGAACTCGATAGGCGCGTATACAATCAGTGGATGAGGTCGAACTGCAATAAAGCGCCTTCAAGCATAACAAGTATAGCATCAAGAGTAAACACCGAGGTGTTCGTATGTTTGGGGTGTTGAGGGAATTCCTACATAGGGTTGGACAATTTTAGGCAAAGAAAAATTGAACTCATGTCGGGACGAGTGAGAAAAGCATAAGAGAGAAAGCTAAACTTACAAGATACCTCAACAATGCTTAAAATAAACCTAAATATTATATGCAGTTAATCGCTATCAGTAATGTTGTTGATAGAATGCAAGATTTGGGTGAAGTTTTGGGCGACAGCGACCAGCACAACACCACCGAACTGTATTCAATATAGCGATCTGCTGATCGCGCTGTAACGCCTACATCTCGATCAGCCCAACTAGAATATCGTAAACACGCTTGAGTAATGGTATTCTTAATGTTCGTTTAATATTCATTCCAACTCACAGAGGACTTGTGTAGACACTCAGGCACGTGTACACACCGGTCAGTTTCGATAGCAGATAGACAATACCAGATACATCTATACAGCTCACGGGGGTAGTAGGCGACACGCGGAGCATCTATAGAATATTTATACGCGCAAGCTGCATTTTCTGTGAGGTACGGTACTGCGGTCCCTCGATTTAACAATGGCTCATGTCACCCAACGTGCGTATCATGTGGCTGCAGTACGGGAAGCACACAGGGCACAAAATCCCACACCGGAAGCACCGGGACCGACCGAGTTGTTGGGAAACTGATCTACCGAATAATGGGAACGGACTGGAACGGGAGATCGGGATACACCGTAACTTACCGGGATGTATCGGATTGCCAGCGCATAAAACGTGTTAAATGTGAACCGGGCAATTGAATGCGGTTCCATTGTTTGACACCGTTTCGTTTCCGTTTCGTTTGTGTTCATCCACAGTTTAGGTGTAGTTCTCTATCAATTCCACACATTTATCATTCGTTTTAAATTCATTTTTAACTGTCTTTATAGATTCGAGCCCCGAATGGGCCCTTATGCACGTGACCGGTAGCAGAAAAGTGCATAAGTTAATTTCATTTCTCGACGAACTACTGTGCGATTTCGCTATGCAGTGATTTCAAGGTCACAGTGACAAATGAATCGTGTTTTTTTTTACTATTCATATCTAATGAGAGGTGGGATGAGAGAAGAGAGGCAAGAAACACATGCAGTTCCCAATGGAAATAGTACAACAGGTAAGGGATGATGATCGCTCCCGACATGAAACACGTGCTGATGTCACAGTAACTTCGATCGTTCCTGGGATCAGGTTCAGCGTAGCACATGGGTTTGTGAAATTAATTTTTAAACGTTTTTTAAATCCCTCCGTCACCACGCCGGGTTTTACTTTATTACTGTTCGGTTGGGTGTGTTAGATGTTTGGAGAGGGTAAAACAATCAGCAACAACAAATCCCCGCCAAGGAAATAACAACTCGCTGCACATCCTGATGTCATTTTCGCTCCATGCACTACAGACACCGTAGGATTAATGATAATGCGTGGTCATTTTTTCACCATTGTTTAGCATTCAGTATGCGAAACGGTACCGGTCATCAATGGCGTAGGCACGATAGATTATCAGTCGGCGGTGTTGCTTTTTTTTTAATGCCATTACGATCGCGTTTTACATCTTGCTACGTCAGCGGTACCGGACACAACAATACCACCGCACCTGTCAGACATGAAATGAATCGGGCGTTCTATGCCACATACAACGCCACAAAACCATGGCTAGGAAACACGTGTTTCTTTTGTGCATGACCCTCCCCGTCTACACCGAGCTGCTGTGTGTTGGATCTTCGTTTTGTGTTGGGCCACCACTGGACGATGGCAATACGGCACGCGAATGTTAGTTGAGAGTTTTTTTTGTTTGCAAACATTTTACCCAAGTTAATGCTCACGTATTATTCACGTGCGATATTAAGATCCAACCCTGAATGTGCCCGACACACCATGACGACCCTCAACTGTACGTGGACATCATCCCGACAGTCATCCTTTCCGATCACGTTTTAGAGCATCCTCATTTGCAAGCTTGATTCTTTGAAGGGAGCAATAACACCATATCGGTAGCGTATCATCAAACCATTCTTGAAACATTCCTCCAGGGTCAGATAACGGATTCTTGTTTTTACTTATTTTGCTTCGACTCATTCTACAGTTGATGTACAGTTACAATTTAAATTGTGACGTTTTTTATATATACTATATCAAAAAATGAGTTAATATTTATAACTCACACTCAATATTAACTCAAAAGAATTCGTTAAATAAGAAAGAAGACAAGCTATAGTATTTACGTGCTGGTGCTGGTTATGTAGGTGTTGAATACTACTCAATAGATATTCCACCTTTTACCACAAGATCACCATGTGACACACAGTTATCGTGCAAGAAAATCTAAGATAGGATTCGGATAATAGATCACCGCCAAGATCTTAATAATGCGGCTCATCTTGGTAAAGATTGCGGAGCAGCAGTTCTACTACTTTCGTCTATTCATTGACTTCAAGACCGCATAGAAAAGGTAAAGCTTTACGACCCAATGAGGTCATTTGAGCCCAACGTGATATGCCAGGTGATGATGGATGGAAAATTCTCCTCAGACTCTTGTCTGAACTATGAGTCAGGACTCTTTCTTAGCTACCACCAAGGGTCTACGTCTAGCTTATCTACTCTAAGCCAAGTCGCGAGGGTAGAAACTTTGGGGGCAATCTTCTCTAAGTCAATCCTGCTCAAGAGATACACTCCCTTGTTATTACAATTATGTTGGCACTATCAACAATTTCGCTAACAAATCCGCCAAACCACACAAAGTCGTCCAAAACTGTTTACCTACCTAGAGTCAAAGGAGGGCACCGGTTTTGAACCGGTCTGAAGCCTGAAGAAACTTCAATAAAAATATCTATTGCGATGGTAAAAGCAGGGATTAGAACCTATGTGCTTGTGAGACATCTTAAGCTGACGAAACCTTTTCCGACGCATGCTCAGATAGAGGTACAGCTGGAATCTACGAGCTTCGCCAGTTGCAAGAAGAATTCATTATCATGTGACGTATTAACTGGAATAACACTGGACACTGGGTGGATTGGCCGAAACATGGGCAAAGGAGACAATGTGGGGCCCATACTTATCGGTAATCGACGACCTACGATTGTGAGCGTTTGAGAGGACTTCTATTGGAGGTCAAGTCTTCTTCTTCTTGGCTTAACGACCCTGTTTGATAATGCCAGCCAGATAATAAACTTATTGATATCGCGTAGTTGGATAGCCTGTCCTCCTACAATTACGGGAGAACGCAAAGAACAAGAACGATACGAGACAAACGACTACATTGACTAATATTCGTCACAGTATTACTGTACTAATTCTACTACTACTGTCATCAGTGCTGATGAACTCATAATGATTGACTTCCAGCAGGTCCCACCATATGCAAAAGCTTTTGCTATTCATACTACCTACCTATTCAAGTTTGGGATCAATCCGCTCCAAACTGCCAACTCTATTGTCAGATGTATGTATCTAAAAGGCCCACATAATCTCTCAGGTGATATTTCATTACAAACTACACGATGAAAGATAAAAAAGACACCAAATGTTCTTACATCTTAAATACTTTATTCTACTTATTACAGTTTTGCATTTCGGTGCAAAGTACCTCCACAAGATGCATTTTGTTGAATCTTCGTGCTATACTGTACCGTTTTAATTTAATTTCTACTTTCCTTTAACACTTCCATCCCTAGACGTGTGCGCGTGTGGGTTTATGTGTGTATATATATGTGTGTATGCGTGTGTGCAGTTCTTAACATTATATTAGACATTTCACATCTGTGATGAAATGGTTCTGGAGGACCATTTCCTCCTTTTCTATGGCTACACAACTAACTATGCTAAACATAATCGATCGTTCGTTAACGTAAACCTCCATAATGCAAGCAACTAAACAAATGCAACTAACAAAACGCAATCTAATCGTAGTTACGTCGCTTGGGAAGGAGACTGGATCGTATAACATGATAAGCCAGTTCTAATCAGAATCAGGTTTCGTGACGGAAGGGATGAGTGTGAAGAATTTTGGCACGAAGTATTGTTTGTTTCTAGTGATATTTTTGCTTATTTTGTGTACTTTAAAGCAATTAAAGTAGTTTAAAGTTGTTCTTCATTAGAGCGATAATGACGTTATGATGTCTAGACATTGTTGAGAAAGAGTGTTACTTTATACATTCGATACTAATCAAAAGGATAAGAATTATTCAATGTTTGGGAATGCCTTCGACGTTTGCGCGTCACGTAATGTTGTGTGTTTGTTGCACGCGCAACAATCATCACAATAGCTGACCATTTCACCACACATTTTTAAAGAATGTGCGGAGAAACAGAGTTGTCGTGTGCTAATGTTTCATGTTTTGTTTTACTTTTTTCTGAAGCACACAATCAATTAATTTTCTCTCCTGCACGTCTCGAAACTGTTTGCCGTTCCATGTTTTACCGTTCACGTCCAGTATCAAAACAGCGAGTGTTTGTCAACGCTTATCTATCGATCCGATCACAAAGAAGGTACTGATACAAGTTGGTAAGGGTGGATGGTTTACGTGTCGGTGTTATCGCCCGACACATGCCTAGATCCACATCGGAGGTCCAATGACAACGTTCCCAAACGTGCACGATAACGTGGAACAACAGCGTTGCAAAAACCTTAATATTACACTCCTGACGACGCGATTCGACGAAACGGCACTTTAATTTTTTCTTCTTTATCGGTCTACGTCTGGACGTTTCTTTTTTGTGATAGTTTTCTTTAAATGGAATATCGCGGAAGGTCAATTAGAAAACCATAAATCCTGAACCTTGAACAGAGGAATGTTATAGCCCAATTAAAGGGAAGGGAAGAAGTAATAAATTAGAACACCATTTAACGCAACCAATCCGTGCAATCTTGAACGCCGTACCGATGACTGTTTGCCACCAAACAAATACACTGATCTTCTCCATCATTTTATACGGAGTTCCCCACGGTATATCAGATTGCTCCACCTGTCATTGATATGTTTCTGTACAATACTTTCTCCGGCAAGTGCACACACACACACACTTGCACCTGTGTAGAAACGCTTTCGTCTACCCTACAGATGTTTAATCAAAACTTCTCACCGGCACAGAGACATCACTACCCCACTTCCGCTTCAACTATCCCTAAACAAACACACATATGCGGCTCTCGCCGACTTAGCGCCAGTATAATGTGTCCGAGCAAACGAGGAGCTTTCTTGCATCAATATCCGCATCTTTACAGCTAAGCTGACTAAACCCCGGTAGGCAACGAATGCTTCGCAACAAGATTCTACAAGATGCAGGACAATAAGCAAACGACAAACCTGAAGCAGCTTCCGGTTTTCACTTTCATCTATCAGTATGTTAAACAACACACACGCAGAGCGTCACTTGTGCGGTATAGAACGATCTTTCATTTTGAGAGGGGCTACACGTTAATGCCACAGACACAGTGCCACGGGGAAACGGTTCGGCACGCTTTACATTTTCTGTATGATTTCGTACTTTTTGCGCAGATCGCACACCTCACTCTTGGGATCGTACTTCTTCCGTGCTGCTAGCTGTGCCCGCATCTCTGCTGCCGTCATCGGTAGATTCAGCTTCTTGCCCTCGGTTGGTGTCGTTTTGTTCGGTTCCGTGGTGCCATTAGTCGCCGGCGTGGGTGTAGCGGTACCGTTCAGTGCCATCTTACCGACAGCCGCACCATCCGTCACGGTGAGGACCTTCTTCGTGTCGTCTATGATCTTCTCCATCATGGGCGATTCGGGTGTGGCATTGGTTGTTCCGTTACCATTGCTGTGACTGTGATTGTTGTTGTTGTTATTGTTATTAACGATCGTCATGCCGTTAGTGGTGGATTTGGGTGATTTTTCCTCCATCTTAGCACCGCCATCCTTCAAATCCTTCTTCTGGCCATTCTCTTTGGCTGCACCGTTCACACCGTTTGTTTCGTGATGTCCATTGCTCGTACCGTTGCTGGTAGTGTTGTTGTTGTTTGCCGCACCATTGCTCACCATGCCGGCTGCCGCCTTGGCCAGCGCCAGCTTGAGATCATTCGCATCCGCCCGCGGATCGATCACGAGCAAGCGGGTTTCGTTCGGTACGGCTTTGATCAGTTCGACCACCTTTTTGTGCGTTTCGGTCGTGATGTTCTGACCGTTCACTTCGATGATGCGATCGCCCTGCCGGAGACCGGCCGATTCTGCCGGCGATGCGTCATCCACCTTGCCGATGTACTGACCGGGGCGACCCTTTTCGGCGTGCAGGTTAAACCCGTATCCGTCGAAATCTGGCCGCTTCACCACATGACACAGCCGGGCCTCATACTTCGCTGTGGTGGCACCGTTCGTGGTGGTACTGCTGCTCTTAGACGACATGTTGTGTGTGTATTTTGTTGGTGTACGTCAAGTACCTGTATCACTTAACCGTCCTCTCGGCGCTGCTCTGATTGATTCGAAAATTCACTTATCAGGGAACGAACTGGACTGATCACGCAACTGCACACGAGCACGAATCGTTCGGTTCTGTGGGTCCACTGCAACTAGCCACCCTTCACTGTTCACGGCACGCACAGTCCAGCTATCTTTCCTTAGCGGGGTGGTCGTTTCTCACGCTCCTCCTGTCGTGTTCACCGTCCTATGCTTGCTGTCCGGATGTTCCGTTATCTGCGAAATGAAATCGAAAAGAAGCGAAAAAAAACAGAGAATGGTTAGTACACTCCGTGACTATCATACGTGAGTACACAATTAATGGACTGCAGCGAAAGACTTAATCCTATCAATTTGTACTTCGACGACGCACTTTGCACACCACTCATTGGTATTCTACGAATTGCAAAGGCAATACGTTGCTAATCAGTGTCCACCAATACGGAAGATTGTGTTGTACGTGATTTAGTTCTGGAGGTTACGTAGATCCTCATTGACAAAATGTGTTCATTGATTTATGTTAATCGTTCCACGATCGACAACAACAAGGATGACAAGATGTTCTGCGAAATGTTTATCACGCGATCCTTCAATAATAGTATGCATTTCGCAAGAGATTGGTACAGAATGTATATATCTTGACATTCTTGGCTAGGAAAACCAAATGATATGACTGGAGAAGATTTAGTCAACAGACACTCCAAACAATAATCCTTTCTACACTTACAAACTGTGCCATATAAGAGCATGGACAGTAAGATTGCTTAAGCCACTCTTGTTATTGTATCATTGATCTATTACAGAGCAGTGTTCTTCTAAGTTCACTTCGGATCTAAGCCCACTTTGTATATACATACACATTTCTCCTTCATGTGGAAAGGTAAGTTCTACATTCTAACTCCAGATCGTCGACTAAAAAAGTCACTATTGAAACAGTTCAGGAGACTATGAAGATTCCCAATGAGAAACTGAAAATAGTTCTCAAAACCTGTATGTTGATGGATCCAAGATCAAGAATAACGAATACGACTTGTAGTTCTGGGAAATGCTTATCATGCGATCCTCCTTGAGATGTATGCATTTTACAATAAAATAGGGAATTGTAAGAAAATTTGTTTCTCCTTCTCGACAATCTCATCTTGTAAATGCACAAGCTATAAAGAACTGAAGAGGATTTAGTCAATAGATGCTCCTGCTGTCCATAGAAGCGATTTTCAATCGTACGAGTCATTATACATATAAGCAATATTTAGAACGACCTTAGGAATTTGAAAACAGAAAAGGATTATCTGTCATAGGAAATCCATCTGAAACGATCGTTCCTCATTTACTCCAGGTTTTGAGCGAAACCGTTTCGGCAGGTTCCTAAACAATTTCCAATAATTTTTTATACGTTTACCGACTGTGCCTTATAAAAAACTGTTCAGGCAGGTCGCTTAAGTCACTCTTGTTATTTTACCAAGCACCCATTACAGAGCTAATCGTTCATTCAAGACCCATGTCACATTGGAAGTAAGGTGATTGCTTCTCCTTGTAGAAAGGTCAGTTCTACGTACTAAGTTAATTTACTGATCCACAGAGGCATATACGTTTTTTGCTTGCATTTCCTTTCTGCCCAATAAACCTGCTAAATCATTGCCCTCCGAGGAGGTTGGCTGAGCGCGGTTTGAAGTCACCATCACATTTGATTTAGACCGTATTTTTGGAAGGTCATACGATACAAGCGATGACAGAGGTGCCAAAGGTACGAGAGAAGCAATACTTCCAATATCGGATTGAGCGGTTGAAAGTGAGAAAACATAAAATAACTGGTTCACTTTTGACTCCGATTACAGCCTTTGCGGTGCGTAGATGCAGCTGCTGTGGCAATATCGTTGGAAAAAATAGCTCCATGCGCTGTGAGGTATGGAAGGTTAAGTTGAGTGTAGTGACGTACTCGCTTGGCGTACAATTGGGCAGGTGGACGCGAGTAGTTACGGTTGCAACTACGACATTTAATTCATCTCTTGAGCAAGTGAAAAAGAGCGAGTTTGTAGACGTCTACTTTATGCCTTTCGCGCTTTTTGAAAGTATGCGTGTTATGTGGCTTTGTGCTGCGGGTCATTGCACGCCATATCTACCCGCCGGTTAGGACCACAACGAGCTCCACCTCCAACAGGGTAGGTGGCGAATGCACCGGACGATTGTATCTGATCTATTTCTGTAAGGGCACGCGCCACCACCCTTGCTCAGAAGATAGTGCTTGCTGCTAAGTACGGTTTGCCTTTCCAACTTCCGGCGGATTGCCTACGGGCGATTAGGGTATGATAGTGCACGGACAAAGTAAACGGATCGTGCTGCGGCGTTGCAACAGGAAACACTGATTAGAGGCGATTGCTCACCGGCCGTGCACCGGTCGTGAGTGTAGCAAGTGGGCGATGCACAAAGAAGTCTTCACAATCAACCTCTAATCTAACGAATAAAATGTTAGCGATCGTATTGAGTACTGCGAGAGGAAGGTGATGGTTATAGAATCGGTACACCAATCCGGTCCACAGGAGCAGCATAAAAACTGCTGCAGGTGATTGCTATTTCATGGTCGTATTGGTGCATAGTGTGGTTGCTGTTGTTGGTGGTGGCTCGTGGCTCGTAACAACATATCTGAAGATAAATTGCTGAGCTCCTTATTGAGCAATGGCGTCCTCTATCGGAGCTGCACCAGTTTGAATGCGAATTGTAGCTCAGCAGAAATAGTTTTCTTACGCCGTGGTTGGCACATGATCTTGTCTGTTTTCTTCGCCACCCTTTAGGTACGAGGTATTGTACACTGAAACGGGAGAAGGTTGTGGACGTTTGCAAACGGGTTTTTAACAACATTAGAAATGCATGATCTTCAACGCGTGGAGGAGTTTTTTTTGAGAATAAACATGATTTTAATGCAATATCGTGCACTATTCATTATTTCTCTTTGTCGAACAGCAAGAATTATAGCGATTTAGTAAAGAAAATGAGGGGCTACACTACAAATAATTTATTGTAGCTGAACAAGCACTAATAGCCTTTCAATCTGTTTGTTTGTGGTTCAGCTTTTCAGACCGTAGCAAATTATGAGATAATAATTCGCTTTGGTAAAATAGAATAATTTACAAATGCATGCGGCAGATACATAAAACTGCTGGCAGGTAACTGATTACTTGTTAATTAACATTTGTATTTAATTAAAATGCAACGTGCTTGAGTACGGCTTGTAAGCCGTTGGGGTATCGGAAGGGATCCGACTTTGGCCACTGGTAACGTGGTGTTGAGTTTACCAAATGAATAGAAGTCAGACATGAAACGGTCAGTGAATACAGTTCCTTTTTTGTACGAAAATGATAAGATATTCCAATTGCAAGAATAACTTCTTTTATGATTTAGCTGTCATATTTGTTAATTGCCTTAGGGCATAAACATCAGTACAACATTTAATAGACACTACTCCCTGCAAGTGGAACATTTCCCGGTATATTCTCAGTCAGTCCTGGGTACTGGGATGGGAATCGATTCTCGGTCCTGATGCACTAGGATCGGCGTCCTCGGTATGACCGTCTATCACAGTCAAGATGATCTTCTCGTCCCTGGTACGCTCTGCGGTGGAATACGGTTCTATGGTGTGGTGGCTTACTACGGCACATTCCCTGGCGCGTCTGGAATCGATCCAGCGCATATTTACGCGGTTCGC
>AXCM01003879.1:0-24609 GCA_000473375.1 Anopheles culicifacies | reverse complement strand
TGAAAAGGTATGACGGTTTGAAATGGTGTTCATGTTTGTTTTTTTTTGTCCTCGTTTTGCTTTGCTTCAACCACTTGAAATCTTTTAAACCACGTGCAGAACGCACACCACATCCCCAAGGGGTGGGAAAGTATGCTTTCTTCTACAGTTGCTTCCTCGCGAGGATAACGAAACCGTCCGGACGTAAATAGAACAAAAATGTTACAATAAATCATACCACATAAACGAATTCGTGTGTTTTGGTTGTAGTAATCCCACGTGCAAAAAAGGGAATGGAGGAAAGACTGAAGAAAAAACTAACTCACACACAAACACGCTTCACGACAGGATATCCTTCATTGCGGTGACAAAAGCTTTCGAAGCATAAAGGTGCTGCTAGTGTCGTGTTTGGATTCGTGTTTTATGTACACAATTCAGACGGGTGGTGTAAAATTGGGTGGAGAAAACACTTCCATCCCCCCGGAACTGGCAGAAGAAAACTGTAGCTAGATATGCAGCGACAATAACCCAGCATCGTTGTTTTTGCAAACGCTAGAAAGGAAGAAAGAAAACTTGTGAATAAATTTCTTTTTGTGAAAATTCATGATTAAAACAAAAGCAATTCACCACTCATTGAATTCATTGTAAGCTATTTGTGAATTTTAAAGAAAATTCTTTCATTTTCGTTTGTTTTTCACAATTTTTATCTGCCACAACTTTAAGCACCGGAAGCAGGTGATTAGAAATGCTGATGATTTCCCACTCATACCATACCCATATTAAAAAGTATTTAAACATCAGAACACAAGACACCAGAAACCTTGTTAGCCGTACTAGGAAAAACAATTCCGAAAAAGATTTCCTCATCACCGGGGCCGGGTTTCTTTTTTTTTTGGGGAAAGGTTCCCATCATCCTTTTCCCCCTGGAGGATTCCCCATGCAACATTTCGACTCGAAACTGTTCGCTTGGCCATTTGCCGGTGTTATGTTTCACGGACTTACGGTATATTGTGTGACCGGCCTAACGTACCTACGGGTGAGGGGAAACCGGGTGCTCCACCGGTTTGATCCTCTTTTAATTGAAAATATTTATTTGCTCAAAAGCACATTTTTCGGTTGTGTATAGAAAGTGTATCCTTCATCCTTCGGTGGTTCCATGATTTAAGCTCTCCCTTCCCTCCCAAAACAAAACAAAAAAAAACCTCCCGTGGTGGCGAGGTTGTCTGAAATACAAGGTACAATATTTGAGAAAGGTTGAGCCCTCCGGCAAGCTGACACTTTCCGTATTTTTGCTTCCGGCAAGTATAGGGGGGTGTGTGCTGTGCTGTGCGAGTGTTTAATTGTGCTACGGAAGCATTGAGCGATATGCTGGATATTGTATAAATTCGAGCACCAGCAACGCAACAACACCGGTCAGGCGTAGGGGTCGAACTGGTGTTGGAATATAGGGGGGAAGACTTAATCCTGCTTCCCATCCCGTGCTCTTCCGTATGATGCAATGCGTCCCATATTGGTGTTCCCGAAAACCAATTAATGGCCAGTTGAAGAACATTTCATCATAATTTTTCCTTGGATATATATTTTACCCGACAAACTGCTAGACAAAACACCTGCTCTGGCAAAGGTCCTGCTCCCTGCTGTACGAAATGAGACGCGCTACGAAATGTGCTTAGATTCGTTCAATTGTAAAGCCCAACGTCATCGTGCCCTGTTCTGCTGCCTGATAAAGCTGTACCAGTGCAAGTCGTTGAACCAATTGGATGGCAAAAACATCCCCTTGCTCTCGGCAGGAAATTTTGAAGCGTGAACACCGACCCTTCGCCCAGAGCTGGGAAGCGATACTTGGTCTGAAAAAGCAAAAAAGAAAGGACATATTAAAACGACCTGAAAGCATCAAGGAAATGTGCTGAAAATGCGTTGTGCTGAAATTTTCTCATCTAAAACGCATTAAATGAAATATTTTGGGGTTTTTTGTTTGTCAGCGCGCTCTCCATCGGTTGGGATTTAGCTTTTTCTATCCCATCTACGACGAGTGTTTGGCGGGGTTGAAGGGGAGCTATATTTTCTTTGCGACAGCATTCGGGGATGGTTTCTGTGGCTTTACTTAACAGATAAACTTAAGGCACGGTGATAAAATGATGTGATGCAAGTGAATGACTAGTCATCTGACGTTGTTTATTTGTGGGCGATGGGTTTGGTGGCAAAGCGATCGGCAGTAATCAGCAGTGAATATGCTTCTCGGTGCTTTCGTTTCAGGTTGTTTTAATGTTCGTGATTGTTTCTTATGCTTACGTTTGTAGTTTATGTCTTTTCGGAAGTTTTATTGCAACTCTTTGTAGTGTTTTATGTTGTGAATGTTTGTATTTCTGAGTTCCAAATTGAGGATTTGCTTGATTTATCAAAATACATAATTTTCTTTAATTTTTTTGGCAGTAATGTTGTCCAGTCTATGTTGTACACTTTAGTGTTTGTGTTCACACAAGACTTCTTTATCTTTTTTTTTTATTTTTAAATTTTGTTTTCTTATTTTCACTTCCTCATTCATGTTTATACATTGTTTTCCTCTTATTACTTTTCTGTTACATTAATCGGTTTTAGTTCTCATTTTATTCCTTTTTAATCTCTTCTTCATCTTGTTTTTTATATTATTTTTTATGATCTTCTTATTTACTTTCGTATTTCCCTTTATTTTTATGTTTCGAAGTTCTATTATTTCATTTTTATTGTTGACGAACATGTTACTATTTGTACCTTATTTGTTTTTTTATTACTTTATTTATTGTTTCATAACAAATGGTGTTTCAAGTTAAGAATTCGCACTTAGATGACTCAAAATGAAGATCCATCTACGCATCTCCTCCTAAACCGATTAACTTCATAGCAATCATTAGCTGATGCAGCGTAAAAATAAAACGCTACTTAACGACTGGCTGATTTATCGTTGCGCACACAGCCACTCTACCGTTGATCTGTTCCGTCTCGCTTACGATTGTTGCTTTCCAATCGCTGGCAGAAGTAATGGTGACACCTTCCATAAGCATCGCGCTTGCGGTTAATCTACCCAAAAATGATACCAATTTCCACAATCGTTAATAACCTGTTCCGGAAGATGGTTTGGCGGTGTTCGTACGCCCCCTTCTAAAATGCCCGACGTCAGCGTCGGCCGGCAAACTTTCAGCAACAACCTCAAGCGCCACAAATCGCGTACGCGGGATGAGGCTGCATGATGCTTTGATTCGGGCGCTCTATCTAGCCGCTAAACTAATCCCTCTTTACTACCGTGGTGTGGTAGGTACAACTCAAAGTGAAACGGCGCGATAAGCCGTGTGCGTGAATCACGGGCTGGCAAAACCATCCCCGAGATCTTCAAAGGAAAATGTAGGCGTTTTATCTGCTGCAGTCGGGAACGGTACCGTGGCGTGGTATGGACCCCCGACCCGATGGAACGACAATTCTTGGTGAATTATTTTATTGCGGATAACAAATTGTTTTACGGGCAAACGCGGAAGACACGGTACACGTCGCAGTGTCGCAATTTTGCACAAAACTGCAGACGTCGGGCAAATAGGGCTGGGATTTTTTTTTTTGGTTTTTGGTTGATGTCCTTAATATATGAGGCTGGCAATTGGGAACGGCAGGAGAGCAACAATTTGCTCTTTATTAGATCTACTTCTACTTCGGGAATAGCCCATCGGTGGAAAATCGGAGCAAACGAATCAAGTGCAGTGAGATGAAATGAAGTTACAATTGCTTAATGTGACTCTTCCGAAGGAACTTGCCCGCCCATCATCAAACGCAATTGGGTTTTGGAAGATATTTTCTCAAACGAACGTACACGATCATGAGGTTACGAATGATAGACATCAAACTGCTTTATAAATCTCTAATCGCATCCATATAACGTTTTGAAATACCTTACTCTGGCTCATAGAAATATTAGCTCTTATCACCAATTAAGTTGCAGTTACAATGCGTGCGTTTTACGTTCCAAATCAATCGCATATTTATCGCAGCCTATCACAATTTCCCTACTCAATGGGTTGTTGTTCTCAAACGGATAGGTTGTTAATTAAAATCAAATCTCCTGCACTATTTGTCACACGTAAAGTGCAAAAATATCGTAAACATCATGTACACGGTCGTCCGAACGTAACCTCGGTCGGCATCATGTGCCCGCCGACATCAAGGGTGTCAAGTCAAGTGCCAATCCCAGCAGTGGGTAGCTTGTACACGCGCTTCCGGGCCTCTGGCCCAGGTTCACATTCTACCGACGTACACAAGTGACATGTCGCTGTGGAAGAATTTGTCTGAAACTGCTGCCAGCTCCCAGCTACGATGTTGAGGTGCAGCCAAGCATCAACGAGCTCAAGCCCTGTATATTCCTGACCAGTGAGCTCGCTAGTTGCTAGTGGCTTTTGACTTGCCTTGTGTTGCTGCTGTTGCCGCATCCGATGCTTATGAATATGCGAAACCACAAAGCTCTCCGCGAACGAGCTACTTCCGCCCTGGGTCAAGTGTTGTGTGTGTGTGCGCACGGGTGTGTGTGATCATGGTGGACTTAGCGATGGTTATAGGCCCACCGTACACCGGCGGCGTCGACGGCGGCAGCAGGTTTACACGCTTCCGTTGGCCGGTACGCATGGATGAAAGGTTAAAATCAAAACGATTGCCGTGCCCGTGTACAGACGCAGGCAGTGTTGTGCACCGCAGTAATAAAATCCTGCTCACGTACACGTATGTCTTCTTCGTTTTGCGATTCCCGGCAACAATGGATTGCGCGAAAACCGGGCACACAATGCATTTCCCGCAAGGCCGTGTGCCATGCCCGCGTGACGGATGGGCTGTGGCTGTAAGTTTCACCTGCGAGCTAGGGTTTACGCTGTAAGACCGTAGACCGGTGGTCCGTTGGCCGGTTGAGGTTGGATCGCTCCAGCCAGCGCCCAGCCATATGAATAGGGGGAGTTACATTTTTCATTCTACCGGGGCACCTTCAGGGCGATGTTCGCACCTGACGTGCTGGTTGGGTACGGGAGTTGCAACATTGACGCACCCTGGTGCTGAGGATGGCTTTAATTAGGCCACCCAAATCGTACGTAGCAACACTTATTATGCGTTTGCAAAGGGCAAAACGCCGTGCGCCGTGCTGCTATTATGGTTTCGTTGGTGTAAATATGCACATCCAAGCTTGTGGATGGGAACACTTCTGGGACAGTTCACATGCCAGTTTTGATGTGGCTTGTGTTTTAAAAGTAAAATCGAAAAAAAGGGGGGAATAGCGCTTATTATCGTATCAAGAGCTCACTTAAAAGATAAAAATTTCAATTACTTTTAATTTATTTTCAATTACTTTGAAAAAATATGCTAAGGTTTATAGCATAAACGAAAAAAAAATGAAATAATTGGAAATGTTTAAAAAAGTACGAGTCTCAGGTTATCCATTAAAACGCATGGTTGACCATGCGCCGCCATTTGGCCTTAAACCTTCTATGTGTGCGATCGGCAAAAATCTTGGAACAAAGCGCCACAATTAATTGGCGATCAAGAGAGCCGGATGTTGGTTTTTACTTAAATTTAAATTATATTTTGAAAGTCTAGCTAGGCGGCAGATAGTTTTAGTTTATTTTCGCCCAAAAACCACATTCAAAGGCTTGCGACTCGTATTTTGGCATCCACTGGTTTATAGAGTTAATTAAAGAAAACCAAAACCCAGAAATGTACTCACTTATATTTAATAAAGCTCCCTTATTAGGAAATAATAATCAATGTAATTAACAACAAAATCTGTCTAGCATATCTCTTCCCTCGAATCTACTAGACAAAACGCCCAAAGTTATGCAATGCGCATACTAAGCTGTATCGTTTTTTTGCATCGTATTGAGCTACTTCATCCTTGCTGTTGCCGAGTCAAATGAAATCACTCTTCCGTTTAATGTTAAGTGTTCTGCGAAATGTAACTCCATTTCAAGATGCTACCCACAACCACAATTTCTTATAGTAAAATGATGCAACGTAACCAAGAATTAATAATGCTTCACAACATTGGTACGAATTTGATCGGTCTGTCACGGGTTGGTACGCTCGGTGTCAGGCACATGCTACCGCAAGATATTGCCACTTGAGTTTTTCTTTGATGTGGATGCAATCGTACGATTCGTAACGTTACCGGACAGCCCCACGGTAAACCGGATGCCAAATAATTGACCATTCATTTCAAGCCATTTTCGCACAAGGTGCATAATGACACGATCCAAAATGATTGCAGTAATTACACATCCTGTCCAGCCGTGCTGCTACGGAAAGGCATGTGCTGTGTATTAAAGTGAAGAAAATGGTCCTCTAGCGCTTGGCAACTTCTAGCGCACAAAGTGAGGAAGCGAGTGCGTATGATTGGCTTTAGCGTTTTGTGCTACCGTACCTGTTTGGGCATTCGTCTCCGGGTTGGACATGCTTAAATTTTGCGGAAGTAAGCTTGAAGAAGTTTTCTCGCTTCCTTCCTCGGGTGCCTTTTTCGGACAAGCAAACCCCCAACAGCCACGGCGTGGTTTTGATCGAGTTGCTTTCGGGTTCGTTAGCTACTTGCCAGCCCCAGTCCCATCATCCTACTGTAGGAGAGTGAGACAGAGAGAGAGAGTGTGACCAACGGGAGACCAAATGTAATTAAAATTGAATCCTAGCTCTTAACGTTTAATCTGTACCGAAACGAATCAACCCAACCGCAGGGCTAAAAAGGGACCACCCGGGTGGAGAACAACGGGTAGTGAGCTTTGATACCGTCGCTTGCATCGATCCTGCTTCAGCGTACATCCCAACATCTAGCTCCACATGCTTACTGACGCAGCCCGCAGCCCGGAGTACCCGTCCTGTTCGGACTTTGGAGCTGAAGCTAGAAGAAACTCAGAGTGTGTGTGTCATTAAAATGGAAATGGAAACATATTTAATTTCCCAGTCCCATTATGTGTTATTACTTCTTAAATAGTTTTATTGTTGTGGTGTGGCTTTCGGGGTCTGGTCTGGTAAGCATGCAAATCTGAGAAACTTTGTCTCAGAGCGTACCGAAATGGGGACGGGGTTTGTGTTTTATGTCTTCACTGCTAGTTGTGTGTATTGTTGAAACGGGGGATGGGAGGCTGCTGATGATGATGGGGTGGAATAGAAAAAGCGCCTTTAACAATCATCCAGCACCGAGTTTGGTGTTGCGGATGACTGTTTTTCGAAGAGAATCATCTTAAGTGTACCGCACGAACAAAGACGACTGAAGTGATCAAGTACAAAAACCGTTTGATGTCTGCAAGTATCAATTTTTAAATGTCCCCTTCGTCGGGTACCGTTTGATGAAGAAATATGATTTAATTGTGTACCGCGCCACATGAGTGCACGCAAATCACAAGCACGTAAAGCGTAACGAAGCGCATGTATTACAAGAAATTATACAAGCGGTACTTGAAATCTCTTACCACCGCACGAACCTCAAGTTTCGCCAGCAACATGCCAGAGCAGCGCAGTGTTTAGCTACTTTTCCAATTGATTTTAGAGTCCCCCGGGACACGGGCGCTCGCCTCGTTGTGGTGGTAATGTTTGTGGAAATTTACATGTCGAACCTGGGTTGGGCGAGGGTTATTTTCTACCATAACTCTCTGGCCTCTGGTCTCTTGGTCTTGGGTCGTTATGGATGGAAAGTTTTCAGGTGCCATAAATTATACTGCTGATCTCTACCCAAATCAACCGGTCAACTGGCGAATGGGGCTGTAGTCGTACGGTGGAGCACACAGTTGCAGCCTGCTCCAACAGCTTGTGTGGGTATGGCGCATTTTCTTCGGCGCATACCTCTTCAAAGGCAATTATGGTGGTGAAGTTCGAAAATGGTATGGTTCAACTTACAAAACAACTGGCCTGCTCAAAATGATTTCCATGTCCACGCGCGCAACCCCCTTTCCCCCCTCCCACCCCCACCCCCCATTAAGCATTTGCATCGGCATGATAAAACATCCTCCAATCACAATCAGAAAATATTGGAAGAAGTTTTCGTCCAGGCTCCCTTCCGAATGTGGGAAAGATCCTTTCGGTCTAATTTCGGTACGCCTGATGATGATTTTATTTCTTGTCAGTTGTTGGTCAACTTTTCGTTGCATCTATAGGTGGATGTGTGTTTGGGTGTGTGCATGTCCGTGCATATCTTTATGCTACGGCTGCAAATAAACCACTGCATTCCAAAATGACTCAAAAGCACGAGGTTTTTGCATACGATACGGTCAGTTTGGTGAATCTAATCACTTCTCTCTGCTAGTGATCGTTGACCGGGCTTTTGGGGGGTGATTTTCGGCACGGGCCGGAGAAGCTGGACCAGTGCGCATTCTGTACGGGCATTGCGGGCTGGTTGGGAATGTTTAATGGCCTAGCGCAAAACCGTTACGTCCGGTGACAGGAGTCATGTGCAGACTGGATGCTCTTTATAATTGGTGCACAGCAGAAAGTTTTCCAAAACAGTTGTGACTGCTGTTTTAGAAAAAAAGAAACGAAATTAACGAGAAGTATTTTGCCAATTTATGCTCATTTAAATATTTTATTAATGCACTATTTAGATTTTTGTGAGAAGTTACTTATTTATTATCTAATCCACCAATCGCAGACCACATCCAGCAAACGATCGAACGTCCGGTTGTTGATGTAGTAGCTGCGGTCTCGTTGAACCCTACAAAGCACTGTCATCTGACATGGTCCTTCCGCAATCCATGTGTGTACGGAACTGGTCTTCCGATACGCTCAAGATTTATCA
This sequence comes from Anopheles culicifacies, assembly GCA_000473375.1. Taxonomy (NCBI): domain Eukaryota; kingdom Metazoa; phylum Arthropoda; class Insecta; order Diptera; family Culicidae; genus Anopheles; species Anopheles culicifacies. Next base: position 15,857 of record AXCM01003879.1, on the reverse strand, counting down.
CTACGGCGTAGTAAAGCGGGAGTGACAGATATTTATATATCGACCCTTTTCTGGACGCTTAACACTGGGCGAGAGATCTGTACCATAATCACTACACGCGGCACTACAGATCCGCGATAGAGTGGCAGTACATGCCTACGGCACCACCGGCAATGTTTCTTCGTACATCAAAGTGTCATTCGTGCCGCGGAGTGTGCCCGATGGGGGTGGTTTTCGGATTTCGGTCGTGTGAATTCTCAGCTGCAATGCCGTGACAGGACGCTGTCTTGCAGCCTTGAATTGAAATGTTGTTCACGGTTTAATGAATCCATTCCGAAGGGGACGAGCAGTTTAGGAACGATGAAGCTGTTTGTTTCTTTTTCTTTATTGAAATCTTTGTAAGGATTTAGACATATTGTACACTTTTATGAACCTGTAATGGCACACCGTAAAGAAACCCCGGGTTTCAGAGCAGTTTTGTTAGTAAGTTTTCTCCTCGCATGTTCACCGATCGGAATGCGAAACAATGCAAAACTAATTAATATCACTATCATACAATGCCGTATGCACAAACTGTTCCGTATGCAGCTCGGTTCGCTTTTGGAGCTTCACGAATGAGCAACGAAACCCTGTGCGAGTAGACGTTGTAGTGCAAAAGTATGACGTTGATGTTTCGGTCCCTTCCGTACAGGGGCTGCGGTGCATTTGTAATACACTCTGCTAGCTTCCGGCAAACAGGGCACCTCCTGCCCTTTGCCAGGTATGTGCAATAACTAGCGCGAACGCGCAATGTAAATGTGGTAATTGAATTCATTTAATTTCCTTCGTGCAACTCCTGAGAAACATGAGTACAATTGCCGCAAAAAGTGTTGCCTGCTGGGGGGTAGCTGTGTTGCATGCTTAACTTTCCCGTACACATTTCAGCATCCGGCAATCCATCCATGCTGAAGGGATGCTGAGCAGATGATGAGGGGGAAAAAAAGAACAGCTACAGCCTTGCATTCAACTCATGGCCTCGGTATCACACAAGTAGTTTTCAAATTGTGGCAACGTTTACATCACAAAATGAGTCAAACAAAACAAAAAGTACGAAAGAGATGAATTACATTCCGGTGAATGGTGGGAGTGTTATTTTTGACAGACAAATGAATCCAAAAACCTCGTTTTGCTGACTTCACTCACTTCAGATAGCAAGATAGGATGTGTTGGTTGGCTGGTCGGTTGGCGTGCTGCATGTTTGCATTTATTTGATGCAACACCATTACACCTTCGTGTTGAATCATGCACGGTATTCTAGTTGACTGATATGAGCATTAGTAATGATCATTATGATGTGTCAGTATGCAAACTGAAACACTAGTGCCACACTTTCGAGAAGGAAGGATGGAAATCTATTTCAAAATTCGTGCGAATATTTCATGATGAGCGAATGCTTGTGTCGTACATTGGACGAAACTTTTTGAAAGAACAGCATTTTCCAGACGAATTTAAGATGTCAAGTGATGCATTTTTAAGCGCCGCAAATGATGCGCGATGGCACACCGGGCTGAAAAGATGTTGGGAAAATAAATTAAGCCAAAAGTTGATGTTGATTTGTCCAACTCTCGGTGGGCGTGCTGGGTTTGACAGGATTCATCCACATTAAGCAAAATGCATTTGCAAAATCAAAGGGCGTGAGGTCGGTCCCGTTCCCAACCAGAGACTGACAAACCACAAGGCCGCAAACATAACTTGTCCTCTATTTTGTTCGCTTGGAATATCGCTTTCCCGGCGCTTTCCATAAGCGCTCGAGTAATTGCAATCGAGTAAAATGAGCTTTTCCAGGCTGTTATGAATTTTGGGCGAACGACCGTGGACGACGTATACGCCGTCGCAATGCCTTCGCCGTTAACCTTTTTAAACCCTTGGTGCCCTCCTCCGTGTTTGGGTGATGTGCGATAAACTATAAACAACAAACAGAGAGTGGAACGAAATTAGAAAACACCCCGAAAGTTTCTCCACCGTCTCTGAGTGTAGAGCGCGATGCACTGTTTGTTAAACATAATTTCGTTTCAGAAGAAGACAAATAGACAGGCACAGTGAAGGATGTGTTTTTTTGCTTTGGCCTTTAGAAAGATGATGGCCAGAATCGTACTATAAATAGCTGCTCAAAGGGAGAGAGAGATAGAGCAGGCTTATCGTGGTTTCTTAAGAGAAGTCAAAAATGGAGTTTTATGCCACGAAACACGTACCATTTGTTTAAACAAAAACCCCCAAAGATCTAGGGCTGATGGATACGTCATCTCTTCACGCCAAAGCTCGTCTCGTGTCCCATATTGAAGACACAAATCATTTGACATCTATTCAACCACCATCGTCTTTGTGATTTAAAGCAAACTGTTTTCGTGAACCTTCGCCCATCCGTCCATTCAAAGGCGAGTCTTTAAACCCTGCCCCATGTCTCATGTCTGTCTGAGCCTGTTGTCGTTGTTAATTTTTGCATTAAATGCATTTTCCTAAACCACACCCGGACGGGGCCAGCCTTTCCCAACCGGTTCGTACGCAGTTGACCACAGAGCGTAGTTAAACGAATAAATTTTCACCACAACTCTGAACAACTCCACAATTTTCTGGTCAATCCTCGTTTCCAGCACTCGGTTCAGCCGGAGATCCGATCCGTGCCAAGATTGTGTCTCGATTTCCATGCACCGTCGGGAGATCAGCACAGGCAGTGGAAGTTTGCTTTCCGTTTCATCTTCCAGTTCCTCCAGTTGCTGGTGGGGTTGCAGGGAGTCTTGAAAATTAGTAGCGAGCTTGCACTTCGCTACAACACAACCAGCACCAACGGGGGATGGGTTTGAGTGAACAATTTACACTCCGCTTCCTTCTTCCCGGGGAGGGCAGCCGTCGCTTTCGTCGCAATTGGGGGCAGGATTCACCTCAAGATTTATTATCGTCTAAATATTAAATTCTAAATACTTTGGACGTTCAACAAGGGAGTAAGAAAATGAGGGTTTATCCATGTTTGAAATCGAGACAATCTGAGATTCCATGTTTGCAAGCTTGTATGAGAAAGCCGCTCTTGCTGGAATTGTTTCGGACTCACACAAGCGTTCGGAGGCAACCTCGTAGCTCTCTTGCTGCTGTGCAGAAAAGTGCAGACAATGCTGTTCCTGTCTTCCGGCCATCTCCGGTAATTAATTGTACTTTGTACAGCTTTCGGGGGGAATCGAATGAGGTGGAGCTGAAAGTTGGTCGCTTAAATCGCCCTTCCCTTGCACAGGAAACGCTTGCTGACACGATAGGCAGACACGTAAGGATCTGCAACAGATCCCTCCCCTAGTAGAGAAAAAACGAACGCCGAGACCTCAACCAGCTGCTTGTTTCATGAAGCTGGGCATCGCCAGAATTTTCGAAAAAAAAAGAAACAAACTATTATTAAATGTGCATCGTGACTAAATTTATCCGCTTTTCCGCTAAATCGAATATGCCAGTTGAAAATGCATACCGCCGGTTGGGTGAAGCCTTCTCGAAAGCGCTTCACTAAGAGCGAGAGCTCTCTATTGGACATCATTATCAGTGCTAAGTGCTGCTACAGCTACACGCTAAAGTCGAATGGCAACTAAAATGCCATTAGCCCGTCGATTGTCACCCGACTGGCATAAACGCATCTTTGCGAGCGTTCTCCGCGTACCGAATGCTGTGAAATTGGTGGTGGACAGATTGGGGGGGTGGCGAGTCCGCTGAAAACCAAGGTGGTGTGTATTAGCAAGTCTACAACTACATCAATTGTCACTTTGTGAGCTCATTTGTGGCCATTTGCCTAGCTGGAGCCCAGGCTAGAGGCTCGGAGCGGTTTACGCGAGCGGTCGGTGGGGATCGATGGCTTTCGCCAAGGGTGTGCGTATGATGCGACAGCGTCCATATTCAATGCGGAGTGGAATTAATTTTCTCACATCCTAATTAATCACATGAAATGTGCTGAATCGGGTGACATGCATAAGTCATGATGCCGTCGCGTTCGTTCGGCGCTATAGAGCGGTGTCCCATCGCTACTTTTCCCTTTTGCAGAATCGGGTAGTTGCAGTTTCGGATGCCGAGGGGTGGGAGGCCAACGTACCATCCCGTGTATCGGGTCGGAGGGATCGATTTTCTCTTCCAGCTGGAAGCAAGCCAAGCAAAGCCGACACCGAGTGGCCGTCGATTGAGTGCCAATTGAAATTTTAAATGGCTTCGCTTGGTTTGGGCTTTAGCTTAGGTGCATCCCCGATGGCCTTTCGCACTTTTGGGAGGTCCTGAAGTGTTATGGAGCGCTTACCGTGTGATGGGGATACTGTCGCTTTGCTCCCACCGGGAGCCAGGAAGCTAATTAGCGATGGGTCAGTTAATTGATTTTGATAGCGAGGTTGTGACAGCTGAGATGAATTATTTCGTTACAGCGTCCGGATAAAGCGTTCGTTAACGTCAAATAAAAATATTCATTTGTATAATATAATGTAAGGTTACATACGATTAGAAGAATAATAAGGTTAACCATTTGTTTACCACACAATCTCGATCGTATGCCATCAATCAAACGGTGGTATGAATTTTTGCTCACTAATTGTAGCACATTAATAAGCATAATGCTATCGAGCGATTTGAGACCACTGCCACCATGCACGACTTCATCATTATTGTTTGACCGCGCTACCCGCGATCATTCTTTTGGGGGTCCCTGCCGCTGTCGCTGTCCAAACGTTTGATTGTCCATTTGCTTCCCATTTACATTTGCCGATAAACATCAACCCACCAAGGCTGGTGAATGGTCCTGCTGCTTTACCACCGACATGTACACGTACGACACACAAATACACCGATGCACAACACACACACAGCTGGAGCTTCCTTTATTGATTAGTCAGTACTTTTGCGAATCGGATCGATCGATCGAAACTGTTTCGTTTGCGTGTGATTCCTTCTTCCCGCAGGATGCGTTGCGTTCGCTTAATGATTCGCTGTGACGGTAGGATTTCGCTTATCAATGTCACAGTTTCCACAGCAGGCGCGCACGGTGGGCATCGGTATTAGTTGCATGTTATATCCACCCACAACCTCCACCGACAACCCCGCATTGTTGTGTCTTGCCACCCCATGTGGTCGTGTCAGGAAGCATTGCATATCAAACAAGCCGACGCTACAAGGGACAACAGTGCCACCCCTGCTGCGAGGAAACAAACCGGTTCTGTTGGAATCGAGCGCATGTGTTTGCAGACGACTGGGCGATCGGACTTTCGGGGTGACCGATAATGGGAAAACGTGTGCCGTAATTATATGTGCCTGGTAGCAAATAGTGACCGTAATTATGCGATGCAATATTGACAATCTATCAAAAACTGGGGTGGTGATTAGCGAGTTGTTGTGCTTACTTACGTATTGGCCATGGTATTCTACAACTCCCTTTCGGGGATACGTTCGAACTGATGGAGTGCGCTAGATAGATAGGTATTGAGTCAACAAACATATCTACCTTTTTTGTTTTTTAGTACCTTTTGCCTGTTATTATCTTGGATCGAGACAAAATGTTTTAAAATACAAAAACTTGGAGGATTCGATTAATTCTTCTTCTTTGACGTAACGACCTATTGGTCATGTCTGCCATTTCTGGCTGACGAGACTCAATTTTACCAAGTGTTTGGATAATCAGTCCTCGCTAGGGGGGGACGATCCGAATGGGATTTGAACCGTGATCCGTGGTGTGAAGGTCCGGATACAATTCTCTGACCGGGGCGCCTCAATCGATTAACAGTAATTTATAAAGTTTTTTTTTAAGTAATAACTTCGTAAAGAAAAAGAGTAATTAAATTGAATCTTCTATGAGATGTCATTTAAATGACGAGGGTATGCTACAAAGACTCATGAAACTTCAAAAATTGATGAATCCTCATAGATCATGAGTCTTTGAGCTGCTTTAAATGTCGTCCATCTCTGACTATATACTTCCAATAATTATCGACCTTAATATGCACTTTTTATCGTTATGAACCAGATGGCCGAGACAACAGAGGCTCCGGTCTTCAAAATACGCCATGATACGAGGTTCAAATCCGATCCGGACCATTCCTCCGTAGTGTGAGAATTGTTGCTACCCAACTAAGTGGTATCATCAATAAGCCTCATATACAAAAACTGGTGCAAGCATGACTTAAACAGGACGTTAAGCAAGAACAGGAGAAAGACCTTTAAATTCATGAAGATTTTAATAAAATTGTACAAAATATCCCTCTGATTTCCAATAGCAAGCTATTTGATGAAGCTGTGATTTTTACCAAAAATTAAATAAGAATTGCTTTAATCGAATAAACTTCACCACATTCCAGATCCGTAATACGATACCAAAGCTGTTAAATCTGTTCAATATGCCATGCGTCACGATCGTTTGGAAAATACTGCCTTTAGCCTTGTACCAATGTGTTCTGATTGCTTCCCCCCCTGCACATTTATTTCATGAATCAGCAGCTTCGTTTGAAGCGATTTGAATGGTGAAAGTGCTTCGATCAACTTCAATTACCTTCACTCATCCTGATCTTATTACTCTCGACCGGGGGCAGCAGCAGCAGATTGGGTTTTACGCTGCTACATCGTCTTAACGATACAAACGGTACAATTGATATTTACACCTACTTCAGCAATTTCGGGCACTACCCAATTGGTAGAGTCATTTCTCCGGCGGTCGATGAAAAGCATCCGTCAGACGTGTTTAATCTTAACACGGGAAAGGTAAGGGGACGTGTGTTGGTGTGCGAGGGGGTGCGCCATTTACCATATGACAGTTCGTCCGAAGCGAAAGAACCATTGAAGGTAATGATGGCAATCGCATCAGCAGTGTACATTCATTTTCGGATACTTTCGATCGTTAAAGTTAACAATCCCGAACGGATAAGCGGTGAAGGAATTCTGGTGAATGGGAATCATACGCACGTGGTGAGTGTATAAGTTAAAGGAATTGCTAAAGGAATGTACTACAGCTCAGAATTGTTTCTTAGTTTTTTGTTTTGTATCGCCCTTACATTGTGTGTAATGTTTTAAAGTGAAGCAACTCAATAGTTAAAGGTGAAGAGGCTTTAGCGAAACTAGCTGAAACAACCATAATGACTCACCATTAACTATTAACCAGGAACCAGGAGTCACCACAGTCCGGTCTCTTTTGTAAGCAATTTAATCGAGGCCATCGAACGCATTGATTGTTGGTCAGTTCTGAGAAATGTTGTTGTAGAAAATGCTCTCCAATCTCAAGTGTCCCGATCTCCCCGAGCAGCAATCACGCATCCTCCGGCCGGTTGTGGCGTTTCTTAGAGCGCAAGCCGTACACACTCGTCTAGTTCAAACAAAACATCATTATCCTTAACACAATTCGCACCACCGTCAAGGAGGATCTATTCCTGCTCATCCCAGCTTAAATTGCCGCTCCACCCAAAACCGGGCAATTCAAAACGTTGGAAGCACGCATTCAAACACCTTCCTGCCTTTTTTTTTTGCTGGCTGCGTGTTATTGGTTGCTCCTATATTCCACTGTAGAGATGATGCCCGGACGACAGCTAATGGTCCCATGCGATGGTGTTACTAACCGTTCTCGAGTGTGAACGTGAACTGATAGTGAACGATTTTTTGATGCTCCTGGGAAACTTTCACTTTGAACAGGGCGGGAAGATGAACCACGATGGGCAAAACGAAAACGAAGCGTCCGGCTTGGGTATATATATTTTTTTCCCCTCCCCTGAACACTGAATGACTTTTACACCCAACTGGACAGGGATGAAACATGCCCGGCTGCTGGCCGGGCAATGATGACGACGTTTATCATCAAAGGCATAACAATAAAATCGTACAAAATGATCGCCTTCTTACTCCATTTCCTTCAACGGGACGGCCTCCTTCCACTTCCTACTGGTGGCGAAGGCCATCATTCAGCAGCACGTCCTACCCGGCAATAGGGTGATAGAAATTATGAGAAAAAAGTAGGATAGGAAACTGAAAGCCAGCTGAAGAACTGGCCCTCGCTTTTTACACGTTCGCCAAAGAGTACTTATGTCTTTTGCTTAAGAACTGCCGGTCCCGGAAAGGTCCCGAGTCCGAGGAAAGCGAAGGCTGAAGAGCGAACCAACCAAACGAGGGGGGAGGGGGGGACAGCTATCAGTGGCCACTGGAGACACCGATGGGATACGCAACGATTACCGAGCGACGAATGACCACTTCTGCTGACGTAGATCGGAAAAAGTAATCTCACTGGTTGAAGAGATGCTTCATACTCGTCCCATCCCTCGTGCCGGTGCCCAGGTCATCTTCCGCTGTGGTTAGAATTCCAACCGACGCACAGATGCTGCACAGACGGACAGATGGAAACGATTCCTAACGAGGCCCCATCTCGATAAGAATCCGAGAGTGATTTATCTCCGAAGACAATGGGAGACAAACTGGTTCGGTTTTTGGGTTGTGCTGGACACTGGCAGGAAGCGGGAACTTCATCACCCAATCTTCCTGCCTAACATGTGTCTCCACCCGTCTTCATCTTCACTCTCGCTGGTCCAACAATAGCGCAAATGTATGAATGGTAGGAGGTTACTCTTATTAAAACTTCTAGCCGCATCAAGCTCCAGGAAAGGACCTTGAAGGACAGTTCAGAGGATTTTTTCTTCTCTTCGTATCTCCCGTATGTGAGTATCTATCTTCAAGCGGTCGGAAAGAAACGCTAGTTCCTTTGGAGTACTTGATTTCTCTTTCATTTCCTCCCACACCAAGCCACGAAAGCGAACATTTGTGGGGGAGGTGTAAAGTAAACTAGCTCCACTTTTGGATCTCATAACGTCCAATTATGATGCTAAACTTCTCAAGTATATTATTTCATATCTGTCACTTAAATATGTGGTACCATATTTGCTCGGTGTGTGCTCTCTATCGGACGGACAGGTCCAACTTTAAGGGCAGCCTGGCCGAACGCTACACATTTATGCGTGTCAAAGAGCATCCTGTGACAAGCGGCACACACATACACATACGCAGCAGCTGTTACAGGCAGCTACTGGTTCTGTTCGGTGCAGCATTGTCGCTTAAGCAATGTTTAACTTCCTGTCCAAACCAAGTGTACTCTGGGTATGAAAATGGGGTTTGTATGAAATATGAGCTCGATCAGCTTTGTGTTTAACCGAGCACCGGGCACACACTCCCTTTCCGGTGATGTAGTGGTAAAGGAGAAGCATAATTCTTTCAGCGTACGAGATCCAAACAGCCGTTGCATGCTATTAACAAAATGGGGAAAGCTATCGACTAATTGCACCCCAAAACGATTTGTGGTTCGTTTGGTTGCAAAACATCATATATAACTTTAAAAAGAATTGTTGAAATGTTTAAGAAAGGTTCTAACACAATCTAGACTTCTCAGTGACCTTATGCTCCGTCCGGATGAGCCTAATCATAACACGAGTGAACGAATTTTCACTAATAGAAAATGAGTTCTTTTGTGCTGATTCTGTAATGTGGAGTTGCCAACAAGCTACAAAAAAAAAAGAAAAAAACGGACATGTATGTGTTCTCTCGGTAAAGGGTGCCGACCCACCTCCCAGAAAAAAAAATGCAAAAGGATTAATACCACCTACAAAGTATTACCGCACAAACAAAAACCCATCATATCAGCGCCTGAAAGTATACTCATTGCCATTTCCCAACACAATGGCCTATTGTTACTCGGCCTTTTGCATTCGGTGCTTTCCGTTGATAGTTTTCTTTTTTTTTTGCTCTCCTTCTCCCTGTTTGTTCTTATGTGTAGGGTACACACAGTTGCCACTTTACGCCCGTTTTATGATACCGTTTCAGTGCCATACAGTGGAAGATAGAGAATTGAGCTCTCAGACACCCCACGCCTCGGTAATTGGCTTGCGTTCCTTCCTGCCTGCCTGCTGCACCGTACGGTTCCACAAAGAATGCTGGGATTAGTAATCTGGCCCGTTGGCCGATGGTGTGATGATGATGCCCGATGGGGGTCGATGATCATCCTGCCACTAACCTGAGATAGGAAAACTTTAATGAAACACAGTGAAAGTACCTATTTTTGGTTTTAAAACAATTTCTATGTTCTAGCGATCCCCAGTAGAAGAATTTGATAAAAACCATCCCATGAAAGACCAACGAAAAAAAACAGCTCCTCTTGCAATACCCTTTTTACGAAACTCGTCCAGGACGTGTATGTGGAGGACCGAGTGTGTGTAAGTTTAGTAGAACATCATCCGGTTTTTCTCTCGGTTTTGGTATTTTTCGAGGTTTCGGGTCATCTTGGGCCAGCTCTGTGGGCCACTGGTGATGGGACCTTTTACGGGAGCCTTTTTTCTAGCTCGGCGCTACAAAGGGATTTCCATTGGCCACAATGAGCTAATGCTCCAACCGCAGACAACGCACACCGAACCGCAGCCTTTCAGCCTACAGAACCTTCAGCTGCAACGAACGTGTGTGGGGAGGCATTGAAAGAGCGGGAGTAAAAGGGTAGAATATTTTACATACCGAGGGAGTTGCTTTGGGTTAGAAGAGTGCTTACGTGTGTGTGTGTGTGTGTGTGTGTGTGTGTGCAGATTAAAAGTCTTTACTACCAAAGATTGTGCGTCGTTGATAGTGTTTTTCATTTAAATGCTGCCAACACTTGGGGAAGCGCTGCTGTCCACTTTTAATCGACATTAGTAAAGTTCGATATTCTAAAGATAATCTTTGGAGCAGAGATGCAAATGGTTGACAGTTAAAGGCAGCGTATGGAGTACTTGGAGCGTATGGAGGCAGCGTATGTGTAGATCGTGGGATAAAATAAATTGAATATAAAACACCATGAAACAAAAAAGGTGGAAACGATATAAAGCAAACGTTAGGACCTATTCTGGATGATGAACATTTTTGAAGAATATTTTTAAATCCCAGAACTGATTGGAAAGCTTTTTAATTGCATAAATTTAGACTTTTGTAAACTTGAGAACAGTTTCCTTCTGAAAGGTTTTAATTAATTTCATTTTAATCGTTGAGCAAAAACTATAAAATAAAAATACAATTATTCATTAAAAAACATGTGATCCTTCAGTTATGTTACCTATTGTAGTAGAGTTATACAAGGCAATTCAGAAGAGTTTACAATAATACAATTTTTATTCAGAAAATTCAAATGTTTTATTATACTCGACGAATCATGGAAGTTAAAACCAAAACAATAAAAACTGTTTAAAAAACAATTTACTTAATAGGCCAATACCGTTCGACAAGCTTAACTTATTCTCTAGAAAAGACACAAAACAATTAAAACTATTCCGGAAAAGATTACCATTCATTCGGGTTAAAAAAAAAGTAGAAAACATAGCATCTTTGTAAACCGAAAGCCTGTGCAGCAACTAAACCTTCGTACGAAGAAAATGCAATCCTCGTTCAAACAACGTACCTTCCATATTCCCAGGGATTCTCGACCCAGATACAACCCTCCTCCCTGTTATTCAAAAAGGGGAAGTCTTCTTTTTAATTGTCGCCAGTCCTTGTACCTCTCTTCTCCCTGGCACTTTTCCCAAACCCCCTACCGACCGAAACCTCACTTGCGTAAACGCTGTGGTCACTTGTGAAAGCTTTGTGTTGTTCTAATCTTCATTGCTAAATTTAACACCATGCCTCTCCCGGGTGGTTCTCCCCATTTTCCCGTACGTACGAATGTGTGTTGCAATTTTCTTCACCCATAATAAACGCACTTTTGCAAAGTATTCTAATTTTAATAAATCTGCTCACCATGTGCACGGAGCAACGTTGCCCAACACGGTAAAAGGTGGGAGGGTTTTTCCGGGAGCCCGGCCGCTGGAGGAAACCGGATGACCCCCGTGTTGCCTTTACCGGTATGGTGTTAGCAACACCGCAAACGAACCGGGCTAGAGGTAGTAAAGTTTTACCACTTTTGCGTCTTAAGTGCACGCAAAAACTTGCCCCCTTTTTCCAGCACGGGCACCAGCATCGGGGTATATCGGTCTCGGTGGGCCTTTCGTTCGTTTGAAGTTGGGAAAATATTCAAATTAATATCTTTCCCATAACCGTTGCCGTAGCGCCGTGTCCGTAGTGTTGCCACTTCCGACATGTTACAGTCGGGAACAGAGTGGATCGGGGGAGGAGAAGGGAGTACAAGTTCGGCTATGTATCTTACAACCCGCACAGTATGCATGTGAAAGTGGAGAATAATTTCATTTACCCAACGAGCGTTCCGATCCGGGAGCACCGGGAACGAAAGGCACGAAGGTACGAACGCCACAAGTACTGAGCACAAACTTTACCGCAATTACCTCCTTGCTGGCCGCATACGCATACCTTCCCACTGTCCGCTACAACGCACACCACAACCACCGAGAAGAAGATGCCACACACAAGCTTAATGCGTGTTAAGACAGTGGAAACCCTCCCAGTACTTTGCCCATTGGCCCGGGTGCTTCGGATCGAGTTGTAGTGAGGTGGTAATTTAATTCCTATAAAAGTAAGTGTTAAATGTTTCGTAAAGATTAATCTAGGAAAGTTTAAATGAATTAAGTAAATTTATTTCTAATTTGAATCACGAGCCTTCTTGAATGGGGTTTCCTTCCCTTGCGCTCGCCTGTAATGCTGTAACGGTTTCGGGATCCGTTTCGGGGATCACGGTTTCTTAATATCTCTCAATAAGTCAAGTCCTGCCGGCTGCTTCATCGTCCCCGACTTGGCAGATGAAATAAAGGCCAATCGTGAAACAAAAACAACCCATCACCACCGCGACCCACACACGGCTCCTTGGACCGAAGGTTGTTAAAACGGGTTTCTTCCATTCTGTTTTGCTGCTGCTCCTGCTGCCCCAGAAGAGAAGTTTTTGGGAAAATTCGCACGATTTGCCCATTTCCGGTTGCATTCGCTAGTTACATTGGCTTACATTGTCACGTTTTTAGAACAAGGGCTCGAGGGCTCGTGAGCCGTGCAGCAAATAAATAAGAGTATGCGAAATGCCAAACAGAGAGAAAAAAAACCCTCTGAGCAGATTACCATTGTCAACCGGACCGCGGACCTCGAGAATGCGAAGAAAATGGATTATATGGCCGGCGCATATTTTTCCTGCCAGGCGGCCTATGGCGGAGGAGGAAGGTGTTAGAATTCATAAATGTCAGACCATTAAAAAAGTTTTATCTTTTCACGCGCTCAATGTCCCCGGTTGGAGGGTTGGATGTAACGTTTCTGTTAACCTTTTTTTTGCACCTCCGATTTCACCAGCGGACGTAAATGGTTCCGTTTTCGTGACGATATTATGTTTCGTGAGGTATTTTTGTTTTGCTTTTTGTGTGTGTGATTGTGTCAGTCCTTCATCTTAATTGAGCAACGGGGAAGAAGGGTGTGTGCGAAAAGATGGGGACAAAAAGTGGGAGACAATATTTATGCTAACGAGAACATTTCAATCCATTCACGCACCAACCGCGTCGCTGGAAATGGGAAACGGGTTGTGTCACACGTGACGCAAACCTCACCCCGAAACACGCACACACCGTCCAGGGACAGTATGTTAACAGATGAAAAGCAGGCTGAAGATAAGTGGTTTATTAGGGTATTAAATGCAGCACGAGAAGAAGGCACCCCTTGCAACGGGATGAATGGCTTTTTATTGTGTGCAAGCTAATGATATCGTTTTCAAGTTTTGTGTTTTATTAGCGTGATACTAGGTGGCATTAAATTACAACACTTTCTTTCTTTTTCTCTACTTGCAGAAAGTTTGAGAGACTACTTTAGCAAATTTGGAGAAATCACAGAAGTTATGGTTATGAAAGATCCCACCACGAGACGATCGAGGTAAGTGAGAGCGTTATTAAAACCTTCGGTTGTTTATTTGTTTCGTCTGTAAAAAAACAGAAAGCTTGTTACATATTAAGTTTGTTTTGGTTTTTTTCCTGCTTTATATAAGTTTTTAGATAAATTGTGTATAACATTTCACACGAAGGAAAAAAGTTTGTTGATACTTTCTTTCTTAAAACATCTAAAACTTTCTTCATTTGAATGTCTGGCTCGTAAGAAGCAATCTTCTTCGACGCAAAGTATAGTTACAACCACAGCAAATGATGCACCACCACCTACTGCTGCATAGGCGGTGGACACACGGCAGGTGAAATAATTAGAAAATAAAGAACTTTCACCATGGTCATAAATTTTAACCCACTAATCACACACTCCTACCTCAATCCCGCTTCAACTCAGAACCCAAAAACCCGTTGCGAAGAAAAGATTTGGAAAATTTCTTTCATTATCCCTTTCCTTGGGGTTTACCTACTTTTTGTTCTCCTTGTTCTCGTTTATAAGTCCTTTGGGCTAATGGGTTTCGGTTTCGGATGCTGTCCTGCCGGTTGCGCCCAAATGAAGCGTTCCGTTGCGATACGGTTCACACTACTGGCGTCCGGAAAATCGCTCCACTCTCTGCTGGTAATTAACTGTTTCTCGATACCTTGGCCCGCTAATGGGTTAGTCCGGGTTGGTGAGCGTGAGTTATGTTTCGTGTGTAAAAATCGGATCGGTAGGTGTTTCCGCACACACACGCGCTCCAACCATGAACGAACTGTGGTCAAGCGCATGCACAAATGGCCGGATGCTTTCATCCGGCTTAGCAAGCAACCGGTACGCTATCAGTGGGCTCATATTTTATGACAAGTGTGTATGTGTGTGAGTGGAAGTGAAGTTTATGCGACTCCAAGGAAACATTTCCGGCGACATGAGTGCGATGGTTTGTCTAAAAGTCATTTGAAGCTGTTAAAGTGAACCTATTGTTAGAGGTGATATCAGCTGTAGGCCGCTCTATGTACATGGGATCATACGTTTTCATTTGCTTATGGTCTCTATTCCCAGTACACCAACAAAACAAGCCTCCGTATCATACTTTGTCTTATTAGAATGAAGCGTTCTACAACTGAAAAAGGTAAAAAAAAAAATATACACAACGAAACGCGGTAAGCTTTAAAAAAGGCAACCAAATATGGTAAAAGGAACATTACTGAGCCGTAATGGAGGAGTGATGCTCCTCACGTCTGAAAAAAAAAACGTACGAAGCCCCTATACGTTTGCAACTGCTTCGAAAAACAATAACAATTTGTCTTTCGATAATGATGATCTATTGTAAATGGGTTCCCTGTTTGAAGGATTTTCTCACCAGCGCAACGCAGAATTTGATTACACCGGGCAGGAAGAGTTGTGCTTCTCAAGCAGCTAATTTATTGACTTGAAAATGGTGAAATGATGCTGGATGCTTTTTTTATGTTTTGGAAGAAGGCCATTCTGTCTAGCAATTCCACAATTCCAGGAGACACAAATCGTGTGAACTCCTTTGTCATAAACATGAACTTCCGAGAAGGAGCAACTTCCAAAGCGAACCATTAAGTGATGGGACAAGCTAACTGATGCACTTTGCGAGGGGGGCCATCGTGCCCCGGACGAGAAGTTTGAAATTTATCACTCTTAATTTTCTCAAAACTCTGGACACGGGGACATTTTTCTTATCAGTTTGACCGCAAGGCCAAGAACGAACTTGCTGGCTTCTACTTCCCTCTTTTTCTATTAGTCACTCTACACACTGGCTGGTTGAATTTCCTACTTAGCGATCGTTCGGTTCATTTTTTATGTCACTAGAAAGCTAACCCATCGCTTCGCATGGAAGGCGATTCGCGCGACCAGGAACCTTCCTGCCTAACCCATCACCCACGGCACGTCCTGCAGAAACAGGAAATGGGAATTGAACTTTAGCATCCGTGGGTGCGATCCGTGCGAAGCGATGGGTACACGGAATGCACTCAACTTCGATATCCCCGGTGGCCATCATGATTTCCGGCCACGGTCCCAAGTGAGTGTAATAAGAAATTGCAGCAAAAACC
>KI423564.1:0-14678 GCA_000473375.1 Anopheles culicifacies | reverse complement strand
ACGTTTAAATTGTGTGTGTGTTGCGTTGTGTAAACAAACGAATTCAATCACCAACCATTGCTTCATCGTCCGCCCATTTGTATTAATGCATGAATATATTTTGATGGAGGCGCTCACAACGACGAAGCTACAAGATTAATGATGAATATCAACACAGCAAAACAACGTAAGCTCCAGCGTTCCAGCTCATTTCTTTCCAGCGCGCCGTTAACGCTCTAACTTTGTTACTTCATTTATTGAATAAGCCATTGGGAGAGCTGGAAATTCAACACGCAAAAATTGGCTGCTCCTTTTCCGTGTACCGTTCGATGGTCATTTCGCTAACGATTGCACTTTCTCGGGACATGCTGTAGCCAGCCGGGGCCCCAACTCATTCAAATCACGCATTTGCATTGAATAAAATATTTACTTCGTCGCTTGAATGCATCTGTGTTTGGTGAATAATATTTCGATTAAGCAGCTTTTGCACACACCCAACAGTTCGAGTCAACATTTCAGTAGAATCGAAACACCGAGCATAACATATGCTGTCCGTACCTTTTTGATTGTAAAACGAAACTTTCTAATGTTGCGCATCTTTGGACAAAAAATCCAAGTTGATCCACGCTGATCATTAGTTCTCTGCCTTCAAGTGTACCAAACGCAATGCGATATCGTTTATCCATTTCGTGGGAATCAAAAACCAATGGCCATTGAGACTGGCCGTTCAAAATCTTGGCCCTTGACAGCCTGAGAGCGTTTAATTTGGGAGTTATTTGATACGTGACAAGCAGACGGTGTACAATGGAGCACAAAAGCTCAGGCTCCACTACTCATTAGCCGATCACTTTGCCAGTTGTCCAGATCACCTTAACGAATGATGAGTGATGCGTAGTTTAGCCTCGTTTCTTACTTCAATTTTTTGTGTTGTTGATTAAAATTCAACAGAAAAGAAACTCTTCCTCTCTTGCTCTCGAAATTAAACAATAATTACTTTAAGAGCATGGGGTCTAAGTTCCAAGATTTCTTGGGATGCTGGAACTGGAAGTCAAACGTAAACACTGACTTCTTCTGACTCTTCTGATTCCAGTGAAACATGATTCTTTTCATCTGGCATTACATAAAATCATGATTTTACGCGCAACGATGGTGGTGGTGTGGCATTAATATGAACCCGTCCGGAACGAGGCGTATTGATGGTAATGTCGTTTCGTCAAGACGGCACATTCAGTGAAAGTGATTCCCTGTGCAAACAAACCGTATCCTGGCTGCCGCCTGGTCCATAAAAGTCAAACCGAATGAATGCGTCGTTTGGCTTCGCGAGATGAAAACAACAACGTAAAAACACACAAACACAAACACAGCAAGCAACCAAAACCATGTTCATCACGTGTATCGAAACCCTAAACACGCATCAAAACACTTACCGTGAAACATTGTCGGTATCGGTAAACGTTACTAACCGAACAATGGCGACACATGACACGCTCGTTCCATTTCAGATCAAGATCGGGAGACGCAGTCGAGATCGAATGATAGCCGGTGGCCCCGGATGGCATTGATTCGGCGCCAGGTGCCTTAAAAACCAACAATCGGCCCAAATTGGACTGCCGGTTCTCTTCAGCACGTGCGCACCCATTATTGCTGAGATTTCTTATCATATAATGTGCTCCCTTTCCCCGAAACGCGCATTTAGCATTCGTTTTTACGCACCGGGTACCGGTATGAAACAATTGGAGAAATTTTTACTGCCAGCAAAGGCATTCGCGTCATAAAAGCATAAACAAAACGCCCTGGGAAAGAGTTTGAAGATTTGGAGGTAATCAAATATCTTGCATATTCCAAAAGAACCAGCTTAAACCGCAGCTTCATTTCCCTTTTGCTGAAATACACATACCAACCAATCGTAAATACGGCACCGTACGGGCACAGTTTTCTTTTCCTTTCTTACAGTAAACCGACATCGGTACTGGTATGGCCAACCAGTTGTTGGCGGTGCTGCAGTAAAATAAAACTTTCAAGAATAGAATCCCCACGGTATGCAAAACGGGAGAATGTATTTTCTTTTCCAACAAACATTTTCCACCCGGTAGCAGCATAAGAGCAACAGCCGAGGAAAACGAAACATTAATTTTATCTAGTTTTTTTTTTTCTTTTACACTGTTTTCGGGTTTTACAACCCTACATTCTGCACCACCGACCGTGTGAGGGCGTACCAACATGTCTGATTGACTTCTGAGTGGGACTAACGTCGACCGGGAGCCGTTCGGGAGTAAAGACGAAACATACGCTCGATGTACTTCGGGGATGGTCCGTCTTTGGCAAGCATTTCGCCAGACACATGAATTTCTACTACACGTCCATAAGACACCGGTTCGTGCACCTGTAAGCTGGGCGCGTTTGTATATTTTGGCCAGTGAAAATTCAACACGCCACAAGAGATAAATTCCAACCGAAGGGCGTTGAAGATTGAAGGCTGTCTTCGTCTGTGGGAGCGTAAGTGAAAGGTGAAGAAAGACACAAGTCGGCAACAAGCAGATTTGCCCTTCCCGATCCTTCGGCTTAAAATGGGAAATCGAAGGTGGTAGGTTCTAAGTGGATTAAGCTATGTTTTGCTCAAGGTAGCGCATTGGAGAGTGGAAAGTTGTATTTATTTTTTTAGAAACTTTATTTCTCTTTTGTTATAAATAGAACCCTCAAAAGGATATACCATCTGTAATTCTGTGTAAAATGACATCAACTTTTTGTGTGTAATGTAATTGTGTAATTATTGTTACTTTTTATCGTCAGTATGTATCATTCCAAGAATAGCATAAATGATTCCATGCACACAATATACACGATTACAAATGAACATGCATCGTGCATATTCGATTCCAATGTGACACAATACATCGGCTTCATCAATAACGTTAAAAATAGTAATGGAAATTCCGACCTATCCAGCGGTTTCGATACAAAACCCGCTCGAGATACTTTTGCCTCGATAGCGCCATACAACGCAACAACGTTCTGTCCATTAATTATGCTCGAAGCAATCATGCGACTAATTATCGAGCACCAGGAAAATGTTGGCAGGGCAGGGATGGGAATATTTATTATCGGAGTCGCGAGAATACGTGTGTGTTCCATAGAGCTGTTGTTAGCTTGTATGTATGTGTGCACGACTCACTAACACCATTCATTAGAAATTTTATATTTTTAACGTAACACCGACGCGTTTGCAAATCGCATCAAGCCGGGAACTGGAACCAGCCAACCATTAATTGTCCCTGACACCTGGTGACGCACCCAGCATAGCCGCCTCCGGAAAAGAGGTGTGCCACCCTAATACCCCGACTCTACTACCCTCAATAGTTCCGGTGTTTAAATTATAGTTTCCAGCAAAAAACTGTGTAAAAACCCCCCAATCCCATATGCACATTGGACGAATACTGCTCACACAAATACTCGTTCAGTACGATCAACTCGTTTGAAACTGGAATATGCTAAAGTCAAGAGCACTACGCTTGGCTATAACCATATGTCCTACTTGGGTGCGCATTACCGACCTACAGTAGAGTGCTGGGATGCTCCAGAATACGTAACAAGCACCACTACAAAGCAAAGCCTCATTGACATTGACATTAATGCTACTGGAGCAGTGCTTGATAGTGGTTCCCGCTGGGGCGTTTTGTACGTGGGCCACCGTTTCGTCAGAGTACACTCAACCTGCAAGCTAAACTTCACCTACAACACGGGAAATGGGGAAAGATTGGGATACCCGTCTTCAGACGCTCTTTGGCGCTTAACCACACCTACCACACACACCCAGTGGTTAGTAATTCATTCACTTAATTGTAAATACAGCACCAACCCAGATGTGCACCGTTTTACGCAATCTATCAACTTTGCTGCTGTGAAAGACTGTGCAACCGTTGTTATCTTGTCACGCGTACACATGTTCGCACCATAGAAGGAACTAACCCTGAAACACCCTCGGGGACTGCGCTGTTGTCATGACCTTTTCCGGCCTTTCATCGGACAGACTTGCTGCGGAAATATCCTTCACAAATAACCGGTTTGATTATGCATCTCTATCAATCAAACGTTCCACGTGACGAGAAACCGAGGGATTGGAGATGTCTGAATGGAAGATTTCAGACTCAGACTCAGCGCTTGTAGGAAAAGCAACCTATTCGCTAATCACGTTAGCATTCAACCGCGGTTAGTAAGTACTCTGGTAGGGATTAGTGCATTAATTTGGCACGGTGATAGCATGATTGCTCCCGGCTTTGAATGAAGGCCGGCCTACCGGATGAAGCCAATCTTTTCTCGGTGGCTTCAATCAGAAACGTCCCAGAACGCACGACGAACCGAAGATGATGAAAGCCACCGCAGAACGAACTACTAAATGAGCGCATTGAGACTTTCGCGTTATCCATCATCCGGATCAATTTGCCGGTCGTGCTGTCGAGTGGGGTATTTATAAAGTCGACTATCACAAATGCAACAAAAAAAAAACACGCGAAACACCGAAACCTTTCGCGAATCGCTGACAACACAGTCATCGATATCTTCGCTCTCGAACAATCACACTTTTCGCTGTCGCAGCAAGCGACGTCCCTTCAGCCGGCTGTATAGGTATCGGGCCAGTTGTCCCAACAGAGATCCGTTTCGTTCTCTACGGTTGGATAACGAATGCCTGCCCCCCCGAACGCCCTCGTGACATCGATTCAATTACGTCAATTGGGTGAAAGGAGAGTTTTGATTCGTGTCTCTCGTTAAGATGAACTCGATAGTGCAAGCGTACCTCGCGAGTGATACGAAGACGTCAGCGCGATGACGATAAAGAAAAACGTTTCGAAGGCAACAACAAGACCATAGTCACGCGTATAATGATGCCAATTATTTTTATCGCAATTGTATCCGAAAGTGCGATAGCGATCTCGCCTCATTGAGCTGCTTTGCCCTGTCTAGGAGCTAGGGTTCGATCATCTACGCAAGCATCGTTGATGAACGATTTATTTTTGACTACCCTTCATGATCGGTCGCACGACCGGAAATGCGTACAATCGATGACGCCACGAAGACCTCAGAAATGGTCTACATTCCCTGAGGACCCAACATCGGCGGGTAGATAAAAGAGTGCTCAGTGCTTGGTTTACGCGTTTACATCGAAGTTCCTGTAGCGTACCCGAATTCCAGCATCCATATAAATAAACCCCGACTCGCCGGCTCGAAACTTTCCGCGTGAACTTGTAGCATCGTTTATCTTTGCTTGCCAACGAGCATGTTTCTTTTTACGAGGAAACGATGTTAGATCTTCCATCTGGAAGGAAACCGATACGACCGATATTCACCGTGGTGTGAGGCGTCGATCGTTTTCTCCCGATTCGTTCCCTGCTAGACGAGCGGTTTAGTCATCATCCGCCGCGTCGTCGTTGTCGTGGTGCGCTCCAAAAATAGACACATTGCCACACGCCACATGAATCTTCGGGTGGATAGAAGCAGTGCGCACAGTTGCGCGCATTTTCGAAGATCCGAACGCATTAATTGCACGGTGACAATTGATGTGTGACTAACGCTCTAGACATTCCGATCGAGACTTCACACACACGCACCCGGGGCTGGCGGGAGAAGCCAGGTGGAATGGAAATGTAAATAAAACAACAACACAACTTCTTCGTGCCTTGGGTGGGCCAAAGTAGGTGAGCCACGGCTGGTGGCGTAGGTTTTAGCATGCCCGCATGACGATAAGGAAACGCACGATGAGCCACTTGATATACCATTGTCCATGGTCATGGCCTCGTTTTGAGGAGCCCGTGCATTTCTCACGATCGTGTCGTTTGGTGACAAACTATTCTTATCATGGAACACGCAACAGAGCACACGGAAGGGATACAAAATTTGCATGTTCTGCTGCGCAAAACAGCGATCGTAGTTTAAAAAAAAAGAACGTTTGTTTAAAGTCGGTCACCTTACCAGTAAATGATGCAATTGTTCATTGACTCACCACATGCTCTTTAGCTTAAATCCATTCAAAGTGACTCACCTAAAAATAAAAGGAAAAGAAAACATTCATTAGTATAACTATATAAACGAGAAGTGCAATTATTATTGCAACCTGCCATAATCTGAAGGAAGCATTAACCCCAATCAACATAATATGTTTACTTTACGAGTATCATTAATTTTTGAAAGTGACCTCCAGCACACAATGTCGGGGCGTCTTATCAATAACTGTTGCCAAATAGAGAAGATCTTTAAATAATTTCCTTTTCGCAAACACAAAAAATCATCGCTCAAACATATCCTGTAAAATGTTGCTTCCCCATCTTCATAATGCCATAATTATCCGACAATCAAAAAAGCATTATGGCGTGCTAGAGCTCTCTACTTCATTTGTTCGGTTAGATTTTAAACTTTCTAATACACACCATCACCGCCACCGATAATGGGCGGTGCAATTAGTCTAATCACGAGTGGCAACAACAACAACCCATCCCCATCAACACAGTTGCGGATTTCAATGGGTCGTTGGTTGGGGATGCTGCTGAGCCAAGTCTGGAGCCATCTCACTCTTGCCATACATTTGGCTCCGTCTGTATGCGGGGCTTGAGGGTAGGAATCTCATTTTAAAATAATTCTTCAACCAGCCTCAACGGAACGCATTCATGGTGGAGGTCTCCTCTTTTGTATGGGCTGGTGAAAAAGCCGCACTGCGCGAGTGCACCAGACGGAACTTCTTTCCTCGACGAAAGCAACCAGTATTCGTACCAATAATGCCCAGCATCGCCGCGGGTTCGTTACAAGGCGGCGCATGTTTAATTGACGAATTGAGAAAGCAATGATACTGGCCGCAGAAGACCGGCAGGAAATACTTGGAATCTTCTTCGGACCGTGGTGAGTTATGTTGGGGTACGTCCAATGACAGAGACTATCATTGTGTGTCGAATGTTGCCACTGGGTTGAGCCGTGTGTGACAAAATGGGAAGAAACCCTACCAATGGTGGCAGGAAACGTCCGTTAGCGCTTGCTTCGAATTGAATGATTAAGGTTCCGTATATCATGCTTCCCTTAAGCATTCAATCCACTGCTGGCTGGTGCTTTAACAGCACACGGCCACATAAAGAAAAAAAAGATGGTAAAGAAATGAATCGACACAAGAACTTGTTAAATTGACCTAGCTAACTGTACACGGTGCAGGGAGGGCTAGTGCCCTCAAAAACATTGAAGAATGAAGTCAAGAAAACACAACACACGGTGGTATGTGGAAATCCAGCTAAATGCGCTCTCTCCACTACATCTTACTATGGTTTGGAAAATGTGAAAAGATGAGGTTAAAAAAATGCTTTAGCTTATGTAGCAAAATACACACACATAGCCCATGCTTGTACAGGAAACTATCAAAAACCGGTTCCCACGAACTTATAGTCCAATAGCCCCATTCCAGATAAGAGACCGCTCAGATACGTTTAAGCGGTCCGCGAAAACTTCCGACCACGTTTATAGTTTCTTACCCTTTATCGCAGTTTCATTTCACACACAACCATACCTAGACCCGGATGGTGTGGAGCAGCATTCAAAATGCTTGAGACGTTATCAAAACGCAGCACGAATCTTGTTGAAAGGTTGAGTGAGAGTTTGTGTGACAAATATACGACCAGTAGTGGTACGCCTTGACCTATGACATCATGGCACGGTTTTACGTTCGCTGATGCGATGTTGCGATCATTAAACTGATCTCGAGCATTAATAAAAAAAAGTTTCCCCAAAACAAAAGCTTATTGGGACGATTTGAAATTCAGAAAAAAACGGAACACCAACAACGCTCTTAGATGCGCGAGTGAGTGATTCATTTCGGTGTTATGGTTGTCTGTGGGTTATGACTTTTGCTATGCCTGTTCACTAGGAATATTCATATCTCGCTCGTAAACTTGCCTCTGTGACAGGCGGTACTGCGCAGATAGACACACCAGTTTGTGCCATCGATCACACCATGAATGACGGAATTAATGCTAGTTGCCTCCCGCCTTCAACATCCCAAATTTCCTCGGCATCCGAAAACCCCCAGTACCATTCCACATTCCATCCGCGCAATTGCACAATAACTAATTGGAACGAATCAGCCTGTCCAGGCAGAAGTTGGGTCGAGTTTTTGAAGCCAACAACAAAAAATAGCACAATCTACCAGATGCACAACCCCGATAACCTCTACTGGCCACTGAATGTGGGGTGTCTTTCAAGCGAGTTGATAATACTGTTCCATCAGTGTGGTGGCAGCATGCAGCAGCTAGTATATGTCTCTCTCACATACGCCCAATGCGCCAACTCATCACATTCGACTCGGATGATGTCACATCTCGCGCACGCAGAGTAGGTTGATGATTTTATTGGAGGCCACAACACACTGGGCTAGTGTTTGTGTGGGACACACACACGTCTCCGCAACAGTGCACGACCACTGGGCGATGATGATAATGCAATTTAATATTCAACGCACCTACTAACACCCTGAGCTGCAGAGAGCACAAACACACGACCAAAGAAAAAAAAAAACTCCATTTCCCATTGCTCCATGTGGTTGGGTTTTGTGTTTGTAAACACTGTCCCAAACACCTTTCCATCAACCCCGCTCGCAACTGTCGCTGATTTCCGTCACAAAGCCACAACAACCCTGGTGTTACCGGTGCTGGGGTGCAAATCCATCCTCCATCCGGTTTGAGGTTTTCTGGAGCTTGGTCTGAGTCTGTTCTGGTTGGGCACGCGAACGGTTAGGTGGGAGGTTAATTTTACAAAATTTACAAACGGGCACCGAACCGGAAAGCAGAAAGGTTATTGCTTAGTGATGGTGTTTCTACCACCGTACTACTAAATCACGTTACTAACGAGGTGTCTTTCTCTGTTCCCTCTGTCGCTCGGTTCGGATTAAGAACGAAACGAAACATTGCATAAACCCGTTCACATATGTTGGACATTGGTTTACCCTGAAGATAAGGCAAATATTAACCTGCGAGCGTCCTTCAGATTTCTCTCGATCGATAGTCTATCTGCCAGTCTGGCTCTCCTTTAATCAAGCCCATTTCGTGTACAAAGTTGTACAACAAACCGTTCGATAAATTAGCTCACCCAGAAGTAGCACGATAAACCCTTGGCTAATCTCCCTTTCCTTCAGGAAGGAAGAACACAAAAACCCAACCCATCACCAGATTCCACGAATACACGGGTCATCCTTTGTACCGGTCGCACGTTAATGGCGAACAGTGTAAAGGTCACTCTCATCAAAGACACTTTGGCTTTCGCAAAGGGGCGAGAAAATTGTGCGAAAACTGGCAAAGGTGCCACACAACTTTTGCACAAAACTTTTAATTGAATCCAACACCACGAGCGTCCCAAATGTCGGGCGCAGCAGCATATGCTACAGAAGGTGAAATAATCTAAACCAAGGAGAACCGGAGAGCGGCCCAAAACCAGTTGAACACCCGTGATCCATTCCGTCCCA
Organism: Anopheles culicifacies; assembly: GCA_000473375.1. Lineage (NCBI taxonomy): Eukaryota > Metazoa > Arthropoda > Insecta > Diptera > Culicidae > Anopheles > Anopheles culicifacies. Next base: position 5,215 of record KI423564.1, on the reverse strand, counting down.
AACACGAGCCCATTGGCAGGGGTTTTTTTTTGCAAGAAAATTGCCAAAGTTCTGAAGGATACTAATAAATATCACAACACTACAAAACCAAAATATGTGTTCGATTATTGAACTGGGATGGCCATCTGGTTACATGCCTTGTTTAAGTCTCTATATACTAATTATTACTTTTATTAATATAATTTAGCAGTGGAAATCTATGCGAAAACCCCTGTAAAACGGCTTATTCAAGGTAGTTTCAAGGTAAATGGCAGTGGGTTGTTTGAGCAAGGAATGCTGACGAACGACACAGTACGATCACTCCCTTAGCCATTGACACCAGATGGAAAGAACTTTTCTAACCCACCATTTACTTCTATTTTATCTGGTCAGTGAAACAATATACCTTGCTGTGACATTGGACTCATTCTGTTGTTTCGTTTCGAATGTTAACTAAAGTAACTTAATAAAAGTTTCATTTGACTGGGTAACAAATCTACTCCAATCATGTGACAATTTAAACTTGTCTGATCATATTACCGTCAACCCCAAGCATGTATCTCTCCAGACAATTACGACCGTTTGGTGGTAAGTTCGTCTACATAACAAATCATATTAAACCTGAGTAAAATTGTCCCCAAACAATACACCATGACGTTTTTCTGAAGCTAACCTGCTCACAACAGTCCAGAAAATGAAGATACACCAACACAATTTTGTGACTTTTATAACATGATTAGAAAACAGCAGTTCACCCACCCACCGGGGACGAAGAAAATTCTCATAACCATGTACGCCGGTAAACATATTGGAGCCGGTACACATGATAACACATTGTTCATCATACCTAGATGTCGAGACTACGCCGTAGGTTGGATATTTCTTGTTACCTAATGCCTTAACCTTTGCCCATGTAGACATAGGTATGTGATAATAATAAAGCGAATGATTCCATATTTATCCACTTTTGGTAAAATATTTACATCTCGTAATGGTTCACTTGCAATACGAGCTGCGGTGGGCCCATTCTAATTTTGACCCATGAACCACAACATGATCGTCAAGAGAAAAAGGGACTTTCTTTTATAAATAAAAAGGAAGATATCTTATCAAATCTTGAACCCAAAACAAACTTATCCCCACCATTTCATCCTCTCTCACTCTTTGGGGACTTGAATAAAGCTCGTCCCCTTCATCCAGACGCAAATCACAATCGACAAAAGCTTGCAATCGACCGTAAAGGGTTGATTAATTGGGCATCTCCACTCGAGAGCTTTTGAAAATCGGCGAACACAGCAACAAATAAATGGCAAATAATTGAACGACCTTTTGTCGAGTCCGCGCTAAAAGCGTCAACATTTCCATCCGGTACCGCGATATTGGATATGACAATGATCCAACGCAAACCGAATCCGACGGTATCCGTTCGCTGCGGGTACGTTTCCATCGCCACCACCACATCCGGGCTTCTTCGGTTCCCTTCGTTCCACTCGAAGCGTTTGCGTCCTGCACGGTGCCCTGAAGATCCTTTTCGAAAATGGGCAGATGTTAAAGGTTGGTCCAGAGGAAAAGAAAAAACAAAATCTACGAATGCACCCAAACGACCCCGGGTTGGTTCTTTGAAAGATTTCCAACATTGGATTGTCATGGTGTGGAAGATGTTTGCCGGAAGACAGCACCCTTGTGTAACTGGAGTCAGCCGTAGGCAGCACAACCAGAAACCTATGTACACACAGACACGCACACATAAATCTAGCAAGAAACCCATCTCCAGCATCCAGCTGGTGTCGGACACGGTTTCTTCGCTTCTCTATCGTACCATTTTGCTTTGCGTTCGCTCTAGCATCACATATGCCCGGCGTATGTGCGTCCATACCAGGCGAAGCAGAGCAACTTTGATTTCGTTAGGTAAATTGTCTTGGAAAGTAAACTCCATCCGGACGCACATGCCGGGGAGTAAGTTTGGACGACATCAAATCTCACAAAAAGGCACACAACGGGTACCGGGGAAAGTCCGCTGAAAAACGTCACTACCAGATACGTTCCGCCCGGGAAAATGCCAAAACTTCAGAGCGAATAAATATGTGCACATATAGGTTCATACAAAATTCACGCTCCGCAACATAATGCTCTTAAACGTGTGCGGTGTGGACGACACTCCGAAATTCGGATTATGCTCCAAAGCCTACAAAACACTCGCTGCACAAAAAAAACCCCGACTAGCTCGTTTCACATGGATAAGCAAATTTTTATACATTTATCTTACTCTCGGGACCGCTTCCTCGTTACGGGACTTGCTCCACGCTGCCTGGTCTCGGTCCCGGAACGTGTCCGAGCTGTTCCGGCGTGATGCTGGATGCTTAAAATAGCCGCTACACAACTTAGCAGCATCTTAGCGCCATAATGAGAATTAATTTGTTTATGCGCTCGATTGTTTTCATTGCTGGTGTGCTTCTTCTTTCGGCTCTTGTCGTCAGGCTATGACCAACTTCGCACTTAGACGAGACACCAAGCCCAGGAGCACCCACGAGAGAGAGGGAAAAAAATACAGCACAAGGACAACAAATGCAAGTTAGTTTCGTTTGCTTCCTTTTGTGCCTGTACAGGCGAGCGAATGGGGAATGCAATTTGTTTTGCCAGTGCCACCGCTAGGTGCTACACAGCGCGTAGGCTGACACTTGTGCGCGCCCTTGGCGACCGCATTTTGCACTTGTACGCGTTGTCGGGCGTTGGAATGCAGCGATTGAACAGCTGCCAGTGTGTACCAGCTCCAAAACAGTGCCGCTGCTTGGGGTCTGTTCACTTGATAGCGATATCAAAATGGAGTGAGGTCAAGGAGGTAAGGGTTGAAGGTGACACGGCGGAATGTCAAATAACTGTTACTTGATAAATGATCCCATTTGTGTACTGGGGGGTGGGGGGCTAAGCCCAGCTTAATTTAAATCGCACCGGTGCAAATATATGACCGGTTATGGCTGTATGCAGAGCTTTGTAAAACAAGAAGCAAACATTTAGATTAGCTTACAGATATTTTAATGTTTTTGGAGTTACAGCCAACCCCCTGGCTCATTTCAGGCAGCCTTAATAATTCAAGCGAAGGTTTCATTCCAGCGTAAGACAAAACATCAATTAATAAACACGCAATTTATTCAAACCAACCAACCCACCAGGCTATTTGTGCTGGCGAATGAAAAACCTCCAAAAATAAATAGATGTGAATACATTTATCCATCTCATGCCGCTTGCCATCCGTGAAGGAATCGTAAATATCTTAACCAACTTGGTGCTTCTTCCTTCACTCGACACAGCAGCTTAAAAATCAATTAGAGTACGATCATCACTTTGCATCGCGCAGTGTGAATGATTTATAAACTCAATTTTCCAAAAACTCCGAACCGGATCCGGACCGTCCTTCAGACGACCAGCCAAAACTGGGAAAATCAAACAACAATCGGTCCGCTTTAATGAAAATTCATTTTCATCCTACGCACCGAAACGGAGGGAAAGAGATCGTCTAACCCGATGGAGAGACATTTCCTCCGTTTTGCAAATGCTCGCTCCGTCCATTGCTCGATTCACAACGCCAGGATGAAGAATTATTAGCATCGAAATGATTTATCTGACTCTACTTTCCAAACCGTCGTACCCTTTACGGTGCCCTTCGTCGTTCAAGTAACCTTGAATAAAAAATCAGTGTAATATTTTTTGTTTATGTTGTAACAGCCGTTAAGCAGTAACATTGACACAAAAATGACACACCTTTTTAAACTTTTCTGTAAGCACATTTATAGCTTACTCCCAATAGGCATGTTTCAGGCATGTTTTGGGCAAAGAAAAGTTGCTACACAGTTGCAATTTCCTCACTTTTCCGGTCGGCGTCCCAGTTCCATCGGACGGCACCGGGGGTCAACGCACGATGGGATTGGTGTGGACGCATAATAAAAATTAGGATAACTTTATTAAGCAACATAGGATTAAAGTACCCACATAAAAATTCCATTGCTCAAGCCCAGATGTAATGATAATCCATATTTTCCGCTTATCGAGCGTTTTTTCCGCTTAAGTGTTGAGTTCCGTATTGAATAGTCAAATAATCATACCAAAAGATTTTTTTCTAAACTCTCTTAAATTACTGAATACTCAAAAACTCAATAAGTTTACGAAGAACTGTACAATGAACAATTTAAATGTATTTAGTTGAAACACTGGAGTCGATTAATGAGATAATTTAGTCATTTAATATCCTGAATTGGTCTTGCATCCTTATTGTCAATAAGGATTTTTTTATTTAAAATAAAATAAACCCTGTTAATGGTATCTGTTCGCATCGTCAAAATAGATTTCCATCAGATTTTTATAATGCAAAAATTTCATAACATAGAAAAAAAACATTTCCTGTCCAAATGCTCCTTCAGCACTTTCCCACCGTGCATCGGCAAAGTGAGTGTCCGCTTCGTTGATTATTAACTTTTCACCATCGGATGGTTCTGCCCGAGGAACATCCTGTTTCCGGTACCGGATGCTCTATTACTGCTGCTGTCACCCTGCACTGACTAGGTAACTAGCCACAAATCATTCTTCGTCGCGAGTCAATAAATGAATGGTGGCACAAACTTTCTGTTCTGTTTGCCCAGCATGGTTCGCGTACCGTGCCGCGTTCGGTTCCGTTGGCACGCGATGTAAATTCGATTTGGCACCGTTCGGTACATGCAGTCAGTACATGTCGTAGATGACAAACCCCGCCGCATAAGTACGCTGTCGGTACGGGTGACTGGTAAATATTTGTATCGAACGCCTGAGGCTGGTGTGGTGCTGCACATGACAGAGTATGCTACCGAAAATACACACTGTTGCACACCGATTCGCATACGATGGCTCTCTACACTGGCAATATTAAAGTGTATGCCGTAGCATGGATGTGACATAGGGTGGGGAAAGTGTGTTGAGTTTATGCCAGGACGCACATAAATCGTATGACACTTCGACATCACAACGCACAGTGGAGTGGTTTCGATCGCGCGATGTGGAAACGATGAAAATTATGCTACTATGTTCTACAGTGTTGAAAGAACATCATTCCATCAGTCTCCCCAACGCACACACACACACACACAAACCCCAAGAATGGACTGGGATAGATTATCGAGAAATCCAATCAACTTAAACCAACCTACAGATACATAATAACGCACAATATCTTCTGGGAAGAAGTATCTCTTTAAATATTAAATTATTC
>KI423563.1:11194-33931 GCA_000473375.1 Anopheles culicifacies | reverse complement strand
GATTTTGACACATAAAACTTGATAAACTTTTGCAGCAGCCAAAACATCTTGTGAATGTTTTTGATGTCAATGAAACAGTTGTTACTCCTGAAGAAGGATTAGCACGTTTTATAGACAATGTTTTTTCCAAGCTTGGAGAAGTAATGGCTGTATAAGATACACTAAATATAAGTTTTCCAAATGATATCAATACCTTTGGTAATTGTTAGTCTTCATCAAATCAACATGATTGAACTATAATACCAGTGAATATCTTTAGATGTTTTAACAATGCCTGTCTATAAGGACCAGGCACCTCCACTACCTCTGGAAGTGGACCTTCCAGATAAATACGTGCATGCGTAACGCTTCACCATAGCGCATAACGATGAAACACATCTGACATATAGATGGCGTTTTTTCCACATTTTACAGGGTTAGTGGTGTTACAACATTGTAGCTTTTTACATGCCGTTTCTGCTAGTTAATTAAATAAAATTACAAGCACTTTAACTTACTAAGTGTTAGTGAATAGTAAGGGTTTTATGTGCCGATCACTCACAGTATAGTGGAAGGGTACAACGTACTATTACTACACATGTTTACATACAACCTTGAGGAGCGCTCAATTTTGCGATTGGAAAATAGTTTCCACTTAATTTCTGGATGCTTTAATACTACTTTCTCCAACACAGCACTCTCTACCACGTGGAGCTCGTCTAAGGGCATCTTTTTTTTTTTATTGAAGATTTAAGAAGAATTATTCTCCACTCGCACATAATACACACTTTCAAAACGCACCCTTCAACTGCAAACGACGTTACTAGTAAATGCAGCACGACGGAACAGATTAAACGCTCTCCTCTTCCTATCACCCTTATCGGCCTTTTCTTTTTTGTTTTAGTTCTACAGCTCATCGTGCGGCCCATTGTCCTGCAGATGCTGCATCACAAACTCGTGCAGATTGTCGAGCGACCGGGGTCCAAAGTACTCGGACACCTTTTCGCCCTCGCGGTACAGAAAAACGGTGGGATACCCGTTCACCTCCTGCTCGCCGCAAAGCTCCTTGTTTGCGTCCACCGTACAGTCCACCTTGGCAATCTTGACGTCATCCCGGGCGGCCAGCTTTTCGGCCAGCTGCTCCCAGGTCGGGGCAAGCCGCATACAATGACCGCACCAAGGTGCGTAGAACTTTACCACCGTGACGCCCTTGGCGATTGCATGCGTAAAGTCACCTTCGCTCAGCTGCACGACCACCGAACGATTGTCGTCCCGCTCGGCACCACCCTCCAGGGTGCCTTCTTTCTTATCGGCCTGGTCGTCCGACTGGTCGCCGGTTTCCTCCTTCAGCCCACCGGCCATCCGCGACACGTACTGCTTGAGATCGTTGTGCGTGCGTGGTCCGGTGTACTTTTCGATCTTTTTACCATCCTCAATCCACAGCAGTGTCGGGTAGCCCTTCACTTCGAAGTCGGTACAGATGGGCCGGTACTGCGTGCAGTCAATCTTCGACACGCGGATGTCCCGCTCGTGTTCGAGGCTGCGTGCCAACTCTTCCCATGTTGGGGCAAGTTTCGTGCAGTGTCCACACCACGGTGCGTAGAACTTGACAAAGTGTTTCCCACTCGAGACGTGCTTCGCAAACGTGTCCTCCGTTAGCTCGGTCAGGGGCGAGATGGGTGCGGGCGGGGCATCGGGCACACCATCCTCCTGGGAACCATCCTCTCCATCTGTGCCCTTCGCACCGTCCCCAGCTACCGTCAGCTGCTCGTCCAGGAACGCATTGAACAAGGCGAGATCCCGTGCCCCACGGTACTTGGTGCCACCGTCTCCACCGGATGCACCCTTCCGGAACAGCTTCATCATCGGATAGCCGGTAATGTCGTGCTGCGTGCAGAGATCCCCATCGGTCGTACAGTCGACTCGTCCGATCTTTACCTGACCGTCCGGTTCGCCGTTACGTGCCTCGGCTAGGGAGGCCCAGACCGGGGCCAGCTTCTTACAGTAGTCGCACCTTCTCATCCGGAATCAGAAAAAAAGAGTAAACCAAAAAAACAAAAACAAAAACGGATGAACATCAGCCGAACGTGGATGTGCCCGCCGACAGCCCGTCGTTAGAGCTAAACCGGTTTGTTTAAAAATAAATCACAGCACCGTTACCCAAAAGCGGCACACACTTACCACGGTGCGTAGAACATGACGAAGTAGCTGCTACCATCGAGCTCCGTCTGGAAATTGTCCTTCGTCAGCTGTACGCTGGTCGTGTCCGAGTGACCGCTGACCAGCGTGACCAGCAGTGCCACCATTACGGTGACAGAGCGCTGCGTTACGGCCATTTTATTTTCCGTCGGCACTCGGCAAAACTAGCACACCAGTGTCGGTCCGTATCTGCTGAATGCGTACAAGTGTGTGACGGATGTTGTTCTTATCTCACCCTACCGTGGGAGTGTTTGCTTTGTTACGGGATTATCGCACCACCACTTCACAATTGGCCGTGGTTCCGCTGCTTGATTGTTTCGTGAGCTTTGTTGCGGAAGTGAAACCAAAAAGGGGCTTATCTCGAACACGCACTCATACGCACACAGCGCAACCGGAGGGAAACTCAACTTGCAGCCTCCCGTTATTGCCCGTACAGCGGAACGGAGGAGTCTCGTACGTAGACCGTTTTGACAGATACGGACAAGCACAATCCGAATGACAGCTCCCGGACCGGTGCGTTTGCGTATGAATTGCCAGGGCGACGAAGAATTCCCAGGGTTGCACGCCTTTACAACCTTGACGGCCGTGATCAACTGCTATCTGGGTTGGAAACTATCCTTCTAAAAATGTAATAAAATTACATATTCTCAACATCTTCCGTACCTGGTGCAATGAATTATTTTAAATTAGAATATATTAATGTAATGGTGCTTTTTACTTGGAAACTGCGAGAGTGTAAAGTTATGGAATTAGGGCTTTTAGTTCTGTACGGTCCTTTACAAAAGATGAAATGTAATTAAGTACATATTTAAAAGGCTAATTTATAGTAAATAACCAGTAACGCTTTTTTGATTATTGAAATGCTAACCTGAATTGCTTACTCAGTAAACTAAATACAACAACATAAACTATTTAATTAGCATTATCCTTATTTATTGACAAGCTTTCACGACACTATTTTGTAATCAACACTTAAGTTTTTGAGTGTTTACATTATTGGAATGTCAGAGAAGCTAATCTTGTCCGTAGTGACATTTTGGTGGAGATGAAACTTATATTTAAAATAAGTTTTTATTTTAAACAATAAGTCAATCATTCCTCCAGTTTCGGTGGTGTTTTAGGTTCCCCGCTGGATAGAGTGTTTCGAGGCATTGAAGTTGTTGGTAACAAACTATGATTTTAGTAAGTTTTTTTTTGCGTTAACAGCCACAACCTTCAACCTTCACTTACCAAACCCGTTCATCAACAGTTAGCACTAGTAAATGTAACCAGTAAATGTTTTGCTTAGTTTTTCATTTATCCACAAAACATGAAACAAGTGCATGGAAATAGTTTCCATCAGGTACTCTTTTAAATTATTCGCATATCAGTAATGCGCCACGCGCGCCACTAGAGCTAGATCACCCTGTAGCCTGATAAACAATCGAAATCGGGCCGGTGTCAAAGTACGGTATGAATGACGCTACCAAGCGCTTTTATGCACTTGTTAGCCACACTTACGGAAAAGCGTTTCATTTAACCGAATCAAACGTCGGCCACACCGAGCCGTTAACAATTTGCATTCCACATCATAAATATCCCCCAAGTTAGGAAAACGCACACGCAATAGTTGTTTTGCAACGATAGGGAAAATTAAACTGTAAAAACAAAACATGAACGAACGTTAACGTTACACAAAAAGAAAAAAAAGAAAAAAGAAAAGCACCAAGTCTTCGATATGTAGGTTTTTGTTTGCATTTCTATTGCGACAGATTTCATCCTTTTTCGTTTCGCGCGGATTGGTATTTTTTAAATATTTATTTTTTTATTTCAATTTTTTAATAATTATTATTACATATAGAAGATTTTTCATATCTTAAATAATTTATTATAATTATTTATCTGTATTCGCTTTTTTTTTTGTTTTCTTGTATCCTTGCGCTTGCGTTTTGTAGATGTACGTATGCGTGTGTATGTGTGTGTGTGTGTAATCGTGTGGTGTACGTGTGTACGTGTCTGTTTGTTGGGTTGTGTTACTTTATATTCTTCATTAATCAATAGTTCCTTTGTTTTAATTATATTTATTACTTTAAATTTATTAAATGTTTGTTGCTTCTTCCTTCCTTCCACCCCCTACGTTTCACATCACACCACTCGTTTCACTGCGCGGGCGAGAGGGACGAGGGAGTGGGGTGGCAGGGTTTCTGTGTCTCCCATTATTTGCCAGCCTTATTACTTATTTTAACTTCGTTCTGTTTTTGCTTCCATTGCTTGCACAACACACACACACACACGCGCGTCGATCTCACCCGTCCCACTCTACATTGCTGATATCAAGTCCTCCCTAAACCCTCCTCCCTCCCTCCTTCCCTCCCATCGTGTTTCAGCTTTCCTAGCACGGTATTTCACTGTGCATTTAACATTTAACTGTCTAGCGTGAGCACGCGCGCGCAAGGGAAAGAGAATTGTTTACCCCCGTCCGTCACTTCCTATCTCGAACGGTAGTAGGTCGCTATATTAATATTTTATTTATCATTACCATAATTTCTTTAGCCTTGTTGTTTTTTGTTTTCTTCTTGCATCTACCTTTTCCTGTTCGTTTTTCCCCTTTCTATCCCAACATCGTTACCGGTCGGTCGGCTAATCTTGGCTGCTGCTGCTATGATCCTTGACATGTGTATCTGCAATGTGTGTGTGTATGTACACGCACTCCAACTCAACTTCACTGAAGCCTCCCTGAGCCTTCAACGTTTAAATGTACAAGCACTACTACTGCCCCTCGCCTAGGATTGGTGTAATGTTCTGATTCTTTTGCAAGCATCTCTCGTGCGCTCCACCGTTAGCGTTACACGTCCAGGAGCGAACACGTTGAATGTGTTACAGCTTTGAGCAACGGCACACTCCATAATTTAACCATCGAGAAACGCATAACATCCTACCTACCCCTAGAGCCGTTGCTCGATTCCCTATTTTCCTTCTATTTTCCCAAAATCACACATCACGTGTTATCTACAGGGCAATGGGGACATATTAGTACATCTTTAGAAACTGTTACTAATGGCGTCTCACGACACCAAAGTCTGGTCCTACCTCAGAGCGTGTGGGGCGTGGTATGTGTGTGTGTGTGTGTTTGTGTGTGAGTCGCGGTATCGGGAATTCAACTTCTGCGTGTCACCCCACTTGCCTTTGGCCTTTACCGATGAGAGAAGGGATCGAGATGTGTCTTTGCGTCGTCTACATATTGATCCTTTAACCCAAATACTTCTAAATACATATACGCGCCTTCCACACCTGGTACGGCTGTACTCTTCTTCCTCCATAGTGCATCCTGGTCTGCAGAATCTTTTCGATCACACACACACACACACCCACACACTCACACGCACGTACGTATATACCGTAGCATTTATTTTAGAATGTTTTCATGTTCTACTTTTCCCCCTCCGGCATGCCAGTGTGCAAGGGTACGTTTTGTTTTTTTTTTTCGTTTTGTTTTTGTTGCATTTTATTTTGTTTGTAGCTAACCACTAAATTTGAAACATTAGTCACTAAGGTAAATGAGCATGTTGTTTTTTTTCTTTTCTTGTTTGTTTGTGTGGATTTACTTTTTTTCGTTATTTTTCTCGTACGCTTTTATAAGTGGGGTACACACTTAAACTTCCCTGGGGCTATTTTTTGTAAATTCCATATAAGATGGGCGATTCACTTGACGCACATACACAACATGGGGCGCAAGATGTATCACGCGTGTGTGTGTGTGTGTGTGTGTGTGTGAGGCTATGACTATCAGTTTGATTTCCTTCTTTGATTATGCTTCACGCAAGATGGGCGTGTGTGTGTGTGAGTTTTTACAAGAAAAACATGTTTGCAAACACCCTTTTACAGGGAAAATAGAAAATGGGAACCCGCAAGCTCTGGATGTGGATTTCTCGCGCATTAAAATATTGACATGAACATTACGGTGATGCTTTTACATTGTTTTCCTCTAATTTTCCATATAATCCTTCGTGTTTGCTATGTACAAGCAATGAACTATCAAAGTGTGTGTGTGTGTGTGTTTGGTTTATATGTTTCTGTGTGTGTGTGTTTGAACGGGTAAAATTAGTTAAATTATTGAGCTGCCAAGCGTAGTAGTGCCGCCGTTCAAACCACCTTTCAAGCTGACCGCTAACCAACTCAAGCAAACTGAAGCAACTTTCCCTGTGGTGAAAGGGAATTTCAACCCTATTGCTTCTACTACATTGGAGAAAGAATCTTTGGAACACAAGCTGTACCAGGTATGTTCCTTCGCAGCAATAAGACCAGCCTATCGCTCCCGAGTTAATAGTAAAACAACAATAAAAGAATGTGTTCCCTTTTTTTTGTTTTCTCTTTTACATTGCTTGACTACATTGGAGCTAGATCGGTAGAACTTGTTCGATTGCTTGAGTGAATCTTTTCCTCTTCATAGTGGCATTAGGAAGATTGTAACGACTATGAGCAACGAGAACGTGCTCCGCAGGGTTTGGCTCCAGAACTATTCGCTCACCTGTCGGATGGAACGCACCCTACAGATGGGGGCTAGTGGTATCGACAGTGCGATGAACGTCTAGATTTTTTGTTTTGTTTTGGTTGTTACTACTGAATGACGTGTGTACTGTCGGCAAATGCGTTGGACCTGGACCTGATCCTCCTCTTTCCGTGGGGCGGACAATACGCCGGCCCGTTTTCTACGTTAATCGTGCCATCTTAGGTAAAAAGCTTGCCGATTTGCTCTCAATTGGGAAGGGAACACGCATGAGCGCGCACTTAAGCAGCTTCACTCAGCAGCACTCCGCAATTTAATTTCAATATATACAAGAAGGATATAAACTAAACCATTAACGAATTAACTCGTCCTTTTCGTTTGCTCATCGCACTAAACGTATGTCTGATGTAGGCGTTTTTTTGTTGTTTTTGTTATTTTCTCCGTTACTCCTTAGTATATCTCTCAGTTTCTCCTACAGGTGACAAATATGCTACCTTTTATCTTAAATTAGTTTCATACCCTCTCGGCTTCACTATTAATAAACTGTACAATTTAGGACTTACTTTCCCAGCGGGGGGGAGTGGCGTTGGGTGGCGAAGGAAGGGATCGGCTAATTCATTTTGGCTCCCTAGACTGCTGTCAATCGCTCTGGTGTATATGTGAGAGTGTCTGTGAATGTGTGCCTGTGTGTGTGTGTGTGTTTATTTTTATACAAAACCCTATTTTCTTCCGAGTAATTATTTGTCGGTAAATTTAAACCTAACAAGTTACCCAAACTTACGTTTCCTGTACAATTCTATAACCTCAAACTGTTCTCTCTCTCGCACGCGCGCTCCCTCTCTATCTCTATCTCATGCGCTTTCGCTCATACACATCCTTCGGCAGCATTCAGGATGCTGTATGCGGCTTCCCTTCCCTACATGTGTCCTGCATCTTTCGCCATATTGCCAGCGTGGCGCACATTTCTGAATTGCATACCAATTTTGCTATACTCTCGCTCGCGCGTAACTGGTTGTGTTTAGTCGCTTACAAAGCAATGAATGCGTAGCTTTCTGGTCAAGGTACGGTAACACGCATGTTTCCGCCGATAGAAACCTAATTAGTTTCTTTTCTGTACTTGAAATACGCTCGTGCTGAACAATTCAAGCAAAAAAATATATAAAAAATGAATTTAGATCAATCTCAACAATGTTTGATGGTTGCTTATCTTAGAATAAAAAAAAAATATGAAAGAATATAGCAAATACTCGTCATAAACCAAATAGATCAAAACCTGGTCGTGCCGTTTTAGCATGGCTCAATAGTCAAGTGACGATAATTGCGTCGTCCAATAATTAAACAACAAAAAATGCAAAGCAAAAAAAGAAAAATAAAACGCAAAATTCATCAATTAATCCTAGGATTATGAAAATTCATACAAAAATAAACATGATACGATAACCATCGAATGTTGCTTCTTTTTCATCTGTTTCGTAGTTGCTCTGGAAAGCGTAAATCCAGCAACCAAGGGGTTTTTTCCGTTGTTTTGGCACTAACAGGCGATTGTAACGATGAGAAATAGAAACTATCGCCCCACTTAATGCAGTTTTTTTTTCTCCGCGCGGACAATATCCCCCAAAGAATGTTTTCCTCTGGACACCCTGCAGAACCGCGTACCAATCTCGCGTACTGGTTCGGGCCCCTTGCGCTGGCATGGCTTGGCAGGTTAATCGGGAAGAAAAGGGCGAGGGAGGGGCAGATGAAGGTCTACACATATTGATAATAATGCGGATCATATAACGGAACACCTACACCTAGAGAGTGCCATATGCCGCAGGTCAAACAATCTATGTACAAATATACCAACGAAGGTATATATACAAAAAAAAAACAGTTCTCGTTCTAGGCTCTTTAAAATCGCGTCCAATTTGCGCCTATCTGCCTAATAGTAATCGTAGTATTGGGGGAGGGGCTCCGCTGATGGGTCCCTTACGTTGCGCCCTACTAGCAATATGTTTAATGTCCAGATCGTAGTTCCTTCCCTGACGACTTCGGTAAGACATATTTCGCAGGTGTCTGCCTGTTTGCGTGTATGTGTAAGTGTGTGTGTGGTTTACCATATGAGGGAATGTTTTCCTAGCTTTGAATTTCTCTGGTATGCGCCATGCACCGGCGGCGAGCAGTAGGTTGGATGAGGGTGATACTTTCCTCTGTCTGTGTTCTCCTTTCTCTCATTATCTCTCTCACACACAGACTCGAACACATACACACGTGCGTCACCCGTGCTGGTGTTTCTCCGCAAGCGATCGCTAATCGTTTCGCCAGTGCCGTCGCCCTGCTAGCAATGCATGGGCAGCTGCGGCCGCGGCTGCTGCCGCCGTCACTGCCACAATCGAAGATGACGAGGACGAGGACGAGGGCGGAGGGGATGAGGAGGACGGCGTCGCATGAGCAGGTGGTAGTAGCAGATTGTTGCCGGTAGTAGTACTGACACCAGCCGCAGATCTACTGAACGTGCTGCCGCCTCCTCGTTCCTCGCCACTGTTCGCACCACCGCGTAGCAGGAGAAGATGCTGTTGCTGCCGTTTGACGCCCTTTGCCACCGGCAGGCCCATTTGATTGATGTTGTTGCACTGCAGAAGCACGCTGGTACCGGCATTGGTGGCAACACTATTCCGGGCATTGCCACTGCCGATCCCGGCGTTGCTGTAATGGTTTGGCAGTGGATCCTGCAGCTGTTGGAACTGTAACAGCTGGTGGTGGTTTGCATCCGATTGACGGCGCAGCAGTAGGGATTGATTGTTGGAATTGAGCTGATGGCCTGTCGGCGAATGCTGCTGCTGTTGCTGTTGCTTTATGATGATGCTTTTCCGGCCACACCTAGATGGTGCTGCAACGGCTTTGTGGTTGAACGATGGCATCGCACTAGCGGGAAGTTCGTCTGTTGCGTGCAACAATCGCCGCCCGTTTGTTGTACGACCAGCCATAGGCGACGGAATGATGATGCCTTTCTTAGCGTGTAAGCTGAAAAAACTATTGCCCGCCGTCGTGCTGCTAGTAGACATAGCAGTTGCAGTGACCGTAGTGGGCAAACTGATGGTGGTTTCGGTTGCTGACGCCATCAACACGATACGATCATTACGATTACAGTCACTACCACCGTTCGCGATCGCGAGCACTCGATTATTGCTGATGGTAGGTGGTGGCGGAGGTGGTGGTGGTGGTGCTGGTGGTGCCGGTGGCATCAGTATCGATCGGTGCCCCTCACCTCCACCGCCACCACCACCTTTCAGTGCACTCTTATTGAGCTGCGCCATAGGGACGGCGGTCTGGTGAGTGGTGCTGACGGAACATCCAACGGAGACGGCGGCTGCATTAGTGGTGGTATTGAGAACTGGCGACATTGATGACGGTGAGATCGAGGACGCGACGGTACCGAACGTCGTCGACACGGCTGCTCCAGGTGGGAAGCCACCCTTTCTACTGCTGACACCGGTACTGTGGTGGAAAAATAGCTAAGACGAGCTAGACTGGTTCATGTTGCCGAACATGCCGGTGGAAAAGGACGTCTGCTGACCGACTTGATTACCACCGGCCCCGCCAGACCCACCGGAACCTCCGCCACCGCCTCCGCCGCCGCCGCCGCCACCACCGGCACCGGTACCGCTAGTGCTACTGTTCTGTCCACCCACGTGCTGGTTCTGCGCGTTCGATGACCGGTTGTGTTTCGACACCGGTGGCTGCAGGTACTCGTGCTTTGCCAGTGCGAACACATCCATCCGGTCCTCCTTCCGGTACGCGAGGCAGCCCCGTATGAAGCTCTGCGGGGAAGCAAAACAACAAACAAACGGAATTGCAATAATCTCATGGAGATGAACAAAACAAAACCTGGCACGGTATACGAAAAGCACCTACCTTCGCCTCATTGGACACGGTCGGTTTGTTGGCGAACTGCACCTCGGTCGCCTTGAGGATTGTATTCTCCTCCAGGATCGTCGCCTGGGACTGGTTGTGGCCGAACGGCTTCTTGCCGTACAGACACTGATAGAAAATAACGCCGACGCTCCAGACGTCCACCTTGGACGAGATTTTCGGTGGATTCTTACCGACAACGAAGCACTCCGGTGGCAGATACCTGATATTCATTCCCACGATTCAGTTGCGGTTGAAGCGGAGCAAAAAAAAGTAAAAAAAGGAACAAGAAACGAATTAGCACAGCTGATGGTGATGATGGTAGCCAACATACAAACATACATCGTTTGCCACAAAGGAAACCGATTCCCAAACCCGTAACCTCACTTACGATTAATACTACATGTTTAACCAAAACAACCCCACCCCCTTTTTTATAATACCATTCTGCTGTAACTAAACTACCGCAATATGCAAACTTATTTTTACTAACGTCACAACACATTCGATACCCGAGAGTGTCCGGAATGTGCCAGACACTTGGTTTCGTTATGAAACTACCGGTTTGAGATCTACTTAAGTCGTTTTGTCGCTATCTGGGACTACCACCCACACAAACACACAACGCCGCCGGGTAGGGCTCACTGCGCTTCGTTGCTCACCAATAAGTTCCAGCACCTTGTGACGTAAGATCCATACCATGGTCGGGATTATAGTTCTCTTCGTCCATCACCTTCGATAGACCAAAGTCGGTAATTTTGATCTCACCGCACACATTGCCCTCGGTTAGCAATATGTTACCCGGTTTCAGATCGTAGTGTATGATCGGCGGTTTGATCTCGTTCAGATACTTCAGAGCCGATACGACCTAAAACAAAACACCAACCAGAGCATTAGCATACATTAGCAACATCACCGTAACGCTGCATTACGCACCTGCATTATAATCGACCGTGCCTCCTTCTCCGGGATGGTTTTGTGCTGCTTCAGGTAAAAGTCCAGATCGTGCCCATCGCAGTACTCCAGCACAGTGCAGAACGAGTTGGCATCGATTTCAAACACATCGTACAGCTTCACCACCCGCGGATGGTCGAGCGCTTTGTGGATGTTGTATTCCCGTAACGCATGTCTATTGAAGAGCCCATCGAGATAAGGTTATTACGTTCAGTTCACGTGTACTTGCGCTGTACTCACTTGATATAGTTCGCCTTCTTGTCCTCCTTCCAGTCTTTGTTTAGCTGGTGTACCTTGCACGCCACATACCGCTGCTCCTTCAGGTCGAATGCTTTGTGCACCTCGGAGAAGCCACCTTTACCCAGTAGCATTAGCAATAGGTAACGATCGTTCAGCACCGGATGATTGTTGAAGCGGGACTAGAGCGAGTACGACAAAAGATATGTAATAACCAATCTGCTGAAAGCACTAGATCTGGTACCTACCTGATCCTCGTTGTGTATTCGCTTTAGCTCGCGGATGTGCAAATTACGTTCCCGCTCCAGCTTCTCCATCTCAAGCTGAAGGTCGGCATCCTCCTTTTTGAGCGCACTTTGGCGCAATTTCAGTATCTCGTCACACTCATAATACTCCTGCAGCGTGAACGTGCTATTGCTGCTCACGACCGGGTCCGGTTTCAAGAAGGTACTGTCATTGCCATTATGCAGCGCCGATCCACCTCCACCACCACCTACGTTGCCAGCACTACCGCCGACCACACCACTGCTGCCCATTGCAACAACGGCACCGGTGCCGACACCGGTACTGCCTGGCCCACTGCCACTCCGATCGTTTGTACCGCCGGTCCCACCCGAACCACCGCCTGTCGCCGAAGAATTGTTACGCTTTCGACCTCCCTCACTGTTAGTGGGTCGCTTCTTCATTAGCAGCTTCTTCTGGCGATCGATTTCCTCCCGCTCGGCAGTGATCTCTTCCTGGCGTCTAGAATAAAACAAAAATGCGTGAGATGCTTGATAGCGTGCAACAGCAACTCCCTTTTGGAAGGGTGTCGCGTGTTTGCTAAATCCAAGTACATGACTGTTCGACTAAAAGCCTTCATAGAAGAGTCGGTTTACTTACTTTGCCAGCTCCTGAAAGGCGTAACCATCGGTCCAGTTCTCCTGGAAGGTGGCACCCACACGCTGCGTCACAAACTGACCGAGCCGAAGCCTATTCTGCATACACTTTTGCCGCGCTTCCTTCTTTTCGATGTTGCTCTTCTGTTTGAGCAGTTTTTTCACCACCTCGACACACTTGCTGATTTGGCTTTTATGCTGCTCGATCGCCTTCTGGTGCACGTTCAGCTGACACTTCTGCTCGTCCGACAGCCGGGACAGTTCGTCCACCCGCGTCCGACTGCTTTCGAAGTCGTGATCCCGCTCGGTGATGTCCGCCTGCGTTAGATCGGTCTGAACGAACTTGGTCAGCATGAGCGTAGTCGTTGTTGGTGTCGTCGGCGTTGATGGTTGCTGCTGTCCGAACTTGCTGCTAAAATTGCTACCATTATTGTTACTGGAGCTACTGCTGTCGCTTTGTTGCTGCTGCTGCTGCTGCTGTTGCCCACTACCGCCGGACGTCGTGTTCGTGGAGGAGGTGGTTTGCTGATGCTGCAGCTTCTGCCCAATTGACTTGGTGGTGGTAACGACCGCACCGCCCGGAAGCTGTAGAATGGAATTATTGTTCTGACCACCGTTACCACCGCCGGCACTGTTGTTGTTCGTCGTCGAAGTGGCTACGGATGTCGTTATCAGCGGATTGTTCGTACTGCCGATCCCGCTGGACTGTTCCCCGCCGCTGGGTGTGGTTGATCCCGTCGGTGTACCTCCGACCCCACCGGAAGCACCAGTACCACCCCCACCATTACTACTGCTATTGCTGCTCGTATTACACGACACCAGTGTGACCCGCTGATGGTGATGGTCGGTGGTTCCGGTATTGCAGCTATTGCTGCCTGGTACAGTTGACGTAGGGGTATTACATTGCAACTGATGGTTCGTCGCTGCATTACCAACGAGCGTTGAGTTCTGACCGGTCTGCTTCTGCTGCTGCTGTTGCTGCACTGCCGTTTGCTGCGATGCCTGCGTCTGTGAGTCGCGTTGTTGCTGCGTGGATGCCGCAGACGATGATTGCTGCTGTTGCGTCCCCTGAGCTTGATGCCCAGATTGCTTCTGCTGGCTGGCAGCGGAGCCACCGATCGATGGCGGTGGTTTCTGGAGCATTAGAGAGGAGGTGTTGTTATTGTTCGCCACCAGCACGATCGGTTGATACTGCTGGAGCTGTTGCTGCTGTAATGACACTCCCGAGCCGGCCGCACCAGTAGAGGCCGTCGCACTGACCAGTGGTGTTATGATTGGCGACAGCACCGTCGTTGCTGAAGGAGTGGACGTTGCAGCAGCTGCTTTAGCCGCCTCTACTGCCGCCGCCGCTGCCATGGCAGCCGAGACGGATGGAGGAACTTGTACGGAAGAGTTGTTGCTGGCGACCGATGACGGTGTCGGCGATGGTGAACCTGCGGCAACTTGCTGTTGCCGTTGCGTTCGACTACCGCTAAACATATCAGGCTGCTGCAATGTGCCGGCATTCGTATGGTTGTTGCTACCATTGCTCCCGATGCTGGCGCCCACCGAATGTAGTGGCGTTTGTGGACTAGGGGGGTACATGGGATATTGGCCGGTTGTGTGAGGCGACTGCTGCTGCTGTTGTTGCTGCGGGTTCGGACTCTTTCGCGAGGGACCAGTGGTGGACCCCACAGTCCCACCACCACCCGGATCCACGTGCGGGGAATTGGATATTGTTACTAGTGAAACGCCACCACCGAGCGCAAGATTATTGCCGCCGGTGCCGGCACCACTGCTGCCACCACTACCGACCGCGGTGATGCATGTAACACCACCGACTAGCGGGTTACTACTACTACTGGACACACGGAGCGAGGCCACCGACGGTAGCACCGGCTGTTTAGGAAAAAAATCTTTTATCTTCTTATTATCACAGGTCGGCAGGGTTAACCGCGGACCCTTAATATTATCTCTACTATCACGAAAATGACCCCCACCCGTTGCGCTTCCCAATACTCCTCCACCACCACCGCCGCCGCCGCCGCCACCTCCACCGCCTGGGCCACCGTTGTCGTCCGGGGCCTTTCGTTTTCGTTTTCGCTCGGACACGGTTCGGGACACCTTCTCGGACGTCGGCGTGGTAACGACGGAAAGGGCGGTTGCTACCGGGCTACTCATGATTGCATCCGGCTCCTTATCACTGTGCGACGATCCCGTGCTCATGTTCGAGTCCTGATCCTTATTATTATTATGGTGGTGGTGTGCGTGATGGGAGTGATGCTGCTGCAGGTTACCGACGGGGATGGGTGGATGCAGGGCGGGTGTTGTGCCGGGTGTTGCCGTCGCTACCGCCACTCCCGCTGTTGTCGTTGTCGTGGTCGTCGTGGACTGTGCCGTATCCCCCAGGGAGCCTTTGCCGCTGGCACCGCTACCCGTGCCCCCGTTATTGTTGCCTGCACTACTTCCTCCTCCACCACTGCCTGTCCCTGTGCCGCCCACACTGTTAACAGTATTTGCACCGCTGCCGCCACTGCTGCCGTTGCCGCTACCGCTGCCACCACCACTACATCCACCACCAACACCACCGCCACCACCAGCACCGCACAGCACAGCAGCAATTGCTGCTGCGACAGACGTCTGCTGTTGCTGCTGATGCGTGCTCAGCACCGTTGTCACTTGCTGCTGATGATGCTGCTGCTGATTGCCACTGTTAAAGTGCGGCTGATGGTGATGATGCGATTGCTGCTGCTGCTGCTGTTGCTGGAGATGATGCGACGTGTGGTGATGGTGTGATGCAGTTTGGTCGACCTGGCCAACTTGTTGTACTATTGTTGTTTGAGGTGCCATCTGCAGCTGCGTACCGGCCGACATCTGCTTTTCGAGAAGCAGCGTAAGTGGAAATAGAGACGAAAAAAGGAGAAAAAGAAAACAAGAGAACATCAGAATAAAGGATAATGGCAAGATTGTGAGCTGGCTCTGTACCACTCGCACATCTTCATATTACTCTAGACCCGACAAGCATTTGTCCGTTAGAAAGTCTATTGAAAGTTGTTCTTCGCTTCTGTACGCACCTCGATTTGCTCTAATTATACAGTAAATATATCCAGATTCTTCTTAAAAGAGCTCCTTACTTTAAGTAAGTTCTAGCATTCTAAATCCCCATTTTCGAGATTCATAGCCTTGTAAAACAATAAACATATATTCCAACTACAGCGAAACGCACACATATGAAAACCCCAAGCAAGTCAACAGAAATTGCTCACTCTCGAAGGTACACAAAAGGATACCGGGGTAAGGAATTTGAAATCACACGCATACACAGCACAACGAAAACCGTTGACGGTCACAAAGTAAAAAAAAAAGGAGACACACCTGGTACTGTTTCTGTGGGTAATAGCATACGTAACACCACGGGATGACGAAACGGTAACGATTATGAAAACGTCACGATAGAGACGGTGGTATCGGTCATTTGTTGAGCTGCAAAACAAAAACAACAGCAACAATCCATCATGGCGACTGCTGCTGCGATTACTGCGAAATTATTCTCACAGCCACCGGGTTAGGCGATAGAAAAGTGCACTCTTAACCCAAGTCAATTCAAGTTTCAAATATCTCTTAGAATTCGTTATATGTTTAAGCCACAAGAAGCAAAGTAAAGTTTTGGCATTTCACAATTTCCCTTTATTGAAAATATTGACAATCTGTATTCGAATTTTCGAAAGCATGAAATATAAAGTGTGGATTCGTTAATATGCACTCAGAAGAAATTCGACTAACGTAGAAACTCGAGTAACGCGAAGTTCTCTGGAACGCATTACCCACATAACTCGAGGTAACGACAATTCTCGAGGTCACTTTCATTCTCAAACAAGATGAGAAACGTATATATGATGGAGGTTTTTTTTTGTTCTTTTACCTCTCTTATTACACTCCGGCATCAGGTGCACTCATCCTGATAACCCCAAGAATCCTTTGATTTCGACAGTTTTCACGCGGTTAGAGCGAATGAAATATATGCCATATATTGTAGCAACGAAATGAATGAAGCACTATCTCATCGATCCAATATACAATAATGGTAAAGCACTAACATCAAGCTGGCCGTTATCTAGACCCACAGCGTGACTGTCTTATAAATACGGAAGCTAACTGCTTGGAAGCACAGCTCACTACCCCTTGGTGAAGTTATTTTAGGATTTAGTGATGATTGGAGCGGCTCGGTAGCTGAGGAGATAACGGGCAAGATCGGAGATCGAATCCCATTCGTTTCGTTTGCCCTGTACGCCGGACTAACTATCCTGTTGCGGGTATATTCAAGTCACGGAAGCCCGGAAATTGTAGGTCAAACCCTTTTTGAGGTTATAAAGCCATAAAAGAAGAGAATTGACGATTGGAGGAATCATGCAATGAAATATTGCTATTATCTTCCTACTAATTAAATATAACATTGAAGAATTAGTCGCTCTTAACACCCAACTGGTCCAAATTAAACGAGACGCCGTTTGATGCAGCGCTTAACCTAGAATGAACGTGTTCCTTGATGTACTGACATTATTATTCTTATCCGATAGCCGGCTCAAACTTCTCACAAATATATGCTTATCCGCTAGGTTTTAGCAGCTGCATGACGAGAAATACAACTAAAAATAAATGTCAACAAGGATTTCACATGTCCTTATTCTAACCAGAGCAAGCCTGACGTACACCCTTAGCTGACATATGAATAGTGGTCCGGGAAATAAAAGGATGCTCGTGATCTCTGTCCCTCGCACTGTGTTTTGATCGACTGTAATTCGCAAAACACCGAATCCCATCCCTTCCCGTCTCCCTCTTTTGACACAAACCACTAGCGCACACACACACACGGATACAAAAACGCGTGCGCACATCTACACACTCACACAGCCCAACCAACAAAAGCCCGAGAATTTCAAACACCTCTATTACCGTATGGACAACATGGCTTCCCTGCTCATGCTTTGGTGCCCGTGCAGCAGAGACGGTGTGTTCCGACGTACGGGTGTGATGCTCTCTTTCCGGTAACGTGGTCGGACCGTCGAAACCGTCGTACGTCGGCGGAACTAGTCGGGTGGATAGAAAAGTTGAAAAACCGTTCCACCCTGTACTGCACAGCGATTGCCCCCCCGACTATTGCTCCGCACGGCAGTGCTTGTGCAGGCGATACACCACTTGACGTTTGATTTGGTGTTACCCGACCACCCCAATAATGGCGAGTTTGGATGATTGGTGTGGCAGCACTGTACGATTTTATACGAACGGCTGTTATACACGCGTAGTTTAATTTTTCAAGTTGTCGCAAACTTTTACACAGAAAACCAGCGTTGTTGTAACAGGAAACACACACACACACACACGAACACTCACTTCACTTCGGCGGACAACAAAAAAAAAATAGTTTCAACTTCGCAACTTCGCTTAAACAGTTTCTTCTTTCCCAAAGGGGTTGGTGTTTGTGTTTGATTGTGACACGGGGGATGATGTTGCTTGTGTAAAACGGTTCCTTTCGTCCGTCCGTCGTCGTCACTGGCAGGCGATACTGAAGCTCTGGACTAGCTTCTCTTCTCGCACACGAGACGAGACTAACTTTACACAAACACACACACAGCAGCAAAACGCAGAGCTAAACAACATTCTCTCTCGGTATGATTTTTATTTTATTTATTTTTTTTTTTCCCCCATTCTCCATCCTGTTCCTGTTCACCGCATAGCGCCATGAGCAATAGAACGCGACACGAGCGAGACGCTCACTGTGTGCGAGAGCACCAGACGCAGGCGTATATGCCATACGTCGTCCACCAGCACTACCATAAGTTCGGCATTGACCGTCTGGTCTGGTCAGTGGCGCTTGTTCACAACGGACCAACAATGCAGGGTTGTACAACTTCCTGTCCAACGGTAGACAACATGCACACACACCACTGTACAACCATGCGATCGCTAGCTATCTGCTGGGAGTCTTTGCTTCTTTACCGTACAACCATCAGATAGGGGAAAAAAACTCCTGAATCGTACTGCTTTTCACTGACGGATGCCCCTCTAAGTACACTTCGATGGAATAGCTGCATACATAATCGAAAGAATCACACCAAGTAACACGTAAACGCGCACACCATTTTACCCAACTGCACCGTTTGGCTGTTTCGAATGGGGTTTTTGTTCGTGTGCGTGTTTCATGATTCGCGTACTATAATTTCCCCTTTTTCAACACACAAATCGGAGAATATCGGTCTGAGCGGAAGCGCACAGCACGCACCCTTAGCTGTAACACACACTCTCATTCTATCCCGCTTCTCCATTTTCTTCGCTCTCAGTCGCTTTTTTCATACCGGTCCTGCTTCTTGCGCAATTGAAATCTCCATGCTCTTGACAGACCTTATCCCTCCCTCCCTTTTTCACCCCTCTTGGTCCATCATTCCTTCATTCTCTCTCTCTCTCTCTCTCTTTCTCTCTCATCCTCCAAGCTTCAACTTCAACCAGTGCTGATGATCGTTATACACATCGTCACCAATCCGCGTGAGAAAACCGTGAAAGATGAATTGGAAAAATACGCGAAAACATAAATAAATAAATAAATATTATTACATTATGCGGACCCCACTCATTGGCCGATTAAAACACAATAAAATTCCTTCAAACTCACAACCAATCGCATTGTTTTCCATTCGAAGTCAGTGGTACAGGAGATAGAGTTGCTTTGAACGTTAGCTTCCATATTATTTTTCATTGATTTGAATGAAATGAGATGATAAAATGCATATCGTAGATATGGTTACGAAGAACCAAAAGAACAAACAATCACTCTTCGCCTCTGTCACACACACACACATCGGGTTCTCACCACCCTCCACCCACAGTACACAAAACACTTTTCTAACCGGAGCATTGAAACTAATAAAAATAATAAGAAGAAGAAGAAAAAACTACCGAAACGGAACGTACAACACCAGCCCATCATCATCGGCAACAATCGGAAACAATATGGCTGACGGCGGCAAACTACACACACATTGGTAAGATGGCTGCTGTTGATGGCGGCGGTAGCGGCGATACGCTTTCTTTTCGGTCGATTTGTGGCCGTCATAGCCGCCACACACTGTGCGCCCAAAAAGAAGAGAGAGAAAACAAAAACAACACTGCGATGCGATGTGCACGTTCATTACACTTTCGTAGGATACCGCTTCTCGTCTCCTCGCCATCTTGCTCAATCAACTACCTTTGTTTCTTCTCTTTTTTTTTCGCAGTAGGCCGGCGGAGCAGTGGGAGGCAACCGATCGTTTAGCCAATATAAAGCTTGTTTCTGGTTGGGCGGGGTGGGCAATGCAGATGTGCATGATGGTTGCCGCATCACTAGAGCGCACACACAGCACACAGCGTCGAACCCGTTAGAAGCCGCGCGCAATGGCGACCTTTTTTTTTTTTTTTGTTTTTGGGTGGCACTTTTCACCGCCTGCGAAGCGAAGGTGGGGTTCTAAACGCGGCGACGTGGCAACGAGGGAAGCGCTCCCGTGTCACTGTGTAAATGTGTTGGCAGGCGAGACGTAATACTGATACAGTGTCCTAGAAAGGGGAAGATGGCAATTCGACAACGTGGAACTGGGAAGAATAGAGCGGCATCTAGTTTCTTGGCTCGTTGAAAGCGATCTACCATTTCATTTCGTGTGCCCGGGACGCAGAGAACGTAACTGTGTATCCTGCGGACATTACCGTATGAATGTTCCAGCTGAGAATAGTGCTCCGGTGTGTGGCTTTCTACATTCGTTCCCTCTCGTGGATTGTTCCAATCGATCAAGATAGTCCCGCGCAAGGTTAAGGAAAATTTAACCTAGTAATGAAATTCCAAGTTCCTACTAGACATACGAGCATTCCTCAGGAATGTACAACTAATGGTACAACAGAACGTAATATAATGATTTCATATTGTCGTAAGCAATAACCTGTATCTAGACGCCATCTTAGTTGTATTCTATTACAGATCCATTCCGCTACATATCACTACAAATCAAACAAACGTCTAAGGCCCCGCTACAAAAAACAAAGCATACCGTAATTTATTCCAGCCAGTTGGACGACAACCAACCTGCTTTTTCCGATTCCCCAGGAAAAGGTGTGAAAAAAAAAACGAGCAATTAATTCCTCAGGAAAAGCATATCCTGGTCCTTGGCTGCCTGAGTGCAGGCTCCGACGTTCGTTACCTGCCGCCTGGCGAGAACGCATTGAAAGGCAGAGAGCAACTACAACCATGGTGGGTCACTCGAGCGTTCGGGTACGGGAGTTTCAAAATCACAACCCATACACACAAAGCGATACGCACATGCACACGACACGGATCAATTTACGTCCCATTTCGCCTACCATT
The DNA here is from genome assembly GCA_000473375.1 of Anopheles culicifacies. Classification (NCBI taxonomy): domain Eukaryota; kingdom Metazoa; phylum Arthropoda; class Insecta; order Diptera; family Culicidae; genus Anopheles; species Anopheles culicifacies. The sequence continues at coordinate 12,945 of KI423563.1, read as the reverse complement.
TGCCGATTGGAGTGAACGAACGCGTGCGAGCAGGAAAAGAACACCATCACCCAATATATATAGGCTGGAAAGTTGTCCAATCTTTTACCACCGCACGCTCAATGCCTTTTCCTCCCGGTTTCGCCACTCATCTTCCCAGCAAGCCCGTTTTCCTCACTCACTCTCCCTCTCGCTGCTTCCATCCCGCCCCGTCCGTGGTCTTTCCGATGAATCCGGTTGTCGGTATGTGTGTACGTGTGTGCAGATAGAGGAAAACTCGCGACCGCACCACACCACGACATAACGGGTGAGAGAATGTTGCTAACGCAGCCCGCTTTTTGCCTTCGGTTTTCGCATATTTTCCCATGGAAAAGAGCGTTGCGAGCAGTCAGTTTTTTTGGGGCGCGTGAGCGTTTCAGCAGCCAGGCCCCAAACCTCCGGGTACGCACGTACCCGTTCGATACGGGGCTGTATTAACGGCCAGGGATATCTTGCTAACTTGCATTGAGCGCGCTCTTTCGCACACCATTTCTTGATCTACTTCCTCATTTCCCATGCGATCAAAGCTCGCACAGACAATCGATCCGAGGTCTTCAGCAAAACAAACGATACTTCCGAAATAAACTATTCGATTTACCAATCGTGCAACACTTTTACATTAGAGGTTCCCAGAATCTCTGACGGTAATCAAATAATCAAACTCATTAACGCTTATCTTCAGCGAGTCATAAACGATGGATTTGTTGAAGACAACCGATCAGTCATAGACTACCATGCGTTAGAAGATCAAAAGTATGTCTAAATTTCTACTCAGGAACTTTGATTGCAAAAGACTTGTCAGTTTGGGACAGAGTTCTAATCTAATAAGCGCGCCGTCTGGATCATTTAGTTGTTCTGCTTCACCAACCAACACCCGAACAGATACGTAGAAGGTGGTTCTCGAGAAGGCCCAACCATACTTCTCCAGTGCCACGTTAAACAAAGAGTACTGCGTAACCTAAGCCTTGCTGACTTCAATGTCCTATACCAGCAACTATAACGAAAACCTACCATTCCCGCTGGCTTCGCTATGTCATTCCCACAATCTTTATCATTTCTTGAGTCACCCAAAACCTAGAGTTCATACCGGAATGACTTTCCAAAATTCAACGCAAACCAATATCGACAGAGGAATTCAAACCACCAACGGACCAACATCGGCAAGCGACGCACACATTGTTGCTAGTGTCGTCGTATGAATTGTAAATGCGATTGAGTGTGTCGTTAGTTGCTGCACAAACATATTTGCTTCACTGATTGCAACTACACCCCTATCTGTTTTTTTTTTATGTACCCAGAGCCGTGTAGGGCAAGCTTGGAAACAAATATTGGATGTAACGCAACTGTGGAAACGACCAATCCGACAGCTAACTAGGCAATTAATTTATGGATCGTTATCATTAGCTTGATCAGAAATGCTCGAACATACCAGCCCAACAAAATCTCAAAACCCGCAGCAACCGCACCACACTCAGTGCGCTCGCCGATTTAGGAAACACCCAAGAAATGGGGTACAACACATCGTTTGCTTCTAAGCAAACGCTACCCCTGCGTCGACGGTCAGGCGGAAGCACTAAATAGTCTCACCGTTCGGCACGGTACGGCTGTATTGGTGTGAGACTATGTGCTATCCGATGGACGAGGGGGTTGCGGGTGAGTGCTGCACTGTCAGTTGCATACTGTGTGCGCGGCGACCCAATGCAAATGAGCGTGGAGAGCTTTGTCTTAATTTT
>AXCM01003872.1:0-22821 GCA_000473375.1 Anopheles culicifacies | reverse complement strand
TTTTTCTTTACGCAAACAGGTTGTTGGTTTGTTTTTTTTTTTACACAGCTATTTATAAAACGTATCTTTCTTAGTACGTACCGGGAGTCTATCTTTTCTCTTACTTAATTCGGTCAAAACGAGCGGCAACTTAAGCACACAGGAGGGTGATAGTACCGCTATCGAATCGCTCTATTCATCATTTACGGTATCTACCGTGTATAACACCTTCTTAAAGCCTAATTGTGTTTGTGTGTGTGTGGGTTTTTACCAAAATTGTACCATGTTTCGTTCGGTTCTTGGTTTGCATTTTTTGGTTGCTACCTTTCTAAGCCTGGACGAGACCATCTGTTCATGTTCCGTTCATCGTACAGGCTGACATGTTTTGCCCTTTCGACAGGGTGTTGCGACTTTTTGGCCATTTATTCATTCGCTGCTACTTCCCTCCCTCCACTCTCTGTCTCTCTTCCGTAATTCTATCGAAAAACTAACGCATTTAAGGAGATGTTTAATCTTTTTTTTTCGAAAAACACATGAGGAACGAACGCGAAAAATTAATTTACTGAAAAACGGGGGTTTTGTTTTATTAAAAAGAACTTTTACACCAATCTCTACTAAATGAAGGTATGAATAAGGTTGATTCTTTGTAGGGAAGAAAATCGTACTAAGCTATCCAGAAAACGGCAATAAGCTGTTTCATTTGGGTTACAGTTCACCGAATAGAAAACCGAGCCGGAAACGAGAGTTACAAAACTTTACATAAAAATGGCTTCTTTAAAATGAATTTTAAAGCATTTAGCTTAGAAATAAAAGTTACATTGAAATGAACGAATCATCTCTTCTATCCTTAACAATAACTTTTACGTCCAAGCTCTTGGTGAGTTAACGTCAAACTAGTCGAATTCTAGCATAAATGAAACAACACCATAACGTTGCCCATCATCATTCTTTTCGTGCATCGAAAGCAAAAGACTGAGAAAAAGAAAAAAATAATTTAATGCATCTTCATACAACGTGTTTTCTTCTTTTTGTTTGCCTCTATTGCTTTGTAGTTTGCAGAAAAGTATTCCAATGTGCCATTACAACACCTGACCTTGTTCCCTTTTCTCGATAGTTGTAATCTTCTTCCGAATCGTGAAGAAAAAGGAAACCAAATGACCCTAACATTTAATCTTTGTACAAAGCTAAACCCTTAACGTCCACTCTTCCTTTCTCCATACGGCACACGGAACACAGGAACACGGAGCAGTTTAAAAAAAGTGGCCAAATTATAGAAAGAGCGCGAATTAAATTAAAAGTAAAAATGTTTAATAATAAATTGCCTGTTTGTCTAAGTAAAGCAAAGAAACAAACGCAACCCGACCCTAGTTACACTATTGTGAGCAGGTTTTCTGTTTAGTTTTTTTGTTTCTCGTACCTTTTCTGCGTTAGTTTCTAGTTAAAGCGCACAAAGCCGTTTGCACACATAGCAAAGATGGATTCCCGAACGCCTTCCCGCCTGTGTAAGTGGACCGATATCACAAACTATAAAAGCGGAAACCTAAAAACAGGGGATGAAACTATACACAGGATAGTTTCGAAAGAAGGATTGCAGTACATTGACCATACGTTACGTTAACAAATCGCATCCGTTCATTATCGCCATGTGTGCGAACGTCTTTACTGACGCAAGTCTTGTGTAGCGTGTGCATTTACAGCGTGTGTATGTATGACGAAACGCCATCATAACACGGATGATGGCGAGAGGGACAAATCATTCATGCACCTCATTTTAGTTAGCCCTCTTGCTTGATTGCAGATAAATTCTGTTTCCTTAACGGCAAATGTAATATATTTATATGTGCAACGTGTGTAAGGGTGTTTGTTTCTTGTTTTTTTCGAAGCTTTCTTTCATCGAGTGCTTTCATTCCCTTTGCTTTTACGGTGGAACGAACATTTAACATACTTCCCTTAGTAGCTCCCCATTTTGTCTCCTTTATATCGATCATCTCTCATTAACTCGATACAATGTGCAGAGCTGAAGGTGTATCGGCTATGATTAATAAAAAAAGGTCTAAACGTAATATAAACGACAGCGCTTAGTACTGACTTTACCTAATGTTCAAGGTACGTCCTCGTTGGTTTTAAACACTAAACCCATCAACTATCTCTCTTTCTCTCTCTCGCCTTCTCTGTCTACTTTTCCTGCTTTTTTCCTTCGGTCCAGCTTTCCAGTGTATGCACACACACATACGCGCGGATCTTGACTTAAGTGTTACGTACTATAAAATGAATGCTTGTATCCCTCCTACCAATCACGCGGGGAGCACATTGAGATATTCCATATATACAATACTTTCCTTTTCTCTGAACATCAAGAAAGCATCCTTCCCCCCCATCGTGCGGATCATGTCTCACCTACCGGTCATTTGTAAAACCACACTAAATCCCACATTTGCAAGGCGGGGATACAATAGTTACCACCAGTAACGCCGTTACTTCACCATGGCGTGGCAAAACCACAAAATGCTGCATGCTGCGTGTGCCATTTTCGATAGGTTTCACCTACGCCTCCGGCGTGGCCCGCTGCTGAGGGCCCCTACCTTAGTTGCCCAGCACGTGCACATCGTCCTGTTCCTTTTCCCGCTGGCGTACGGCGACGGCAGTCTCCACCAGCAGGTATAAACACTTGAACTGATCCTTATCGTCACGAATTACACCTAAAACAAGTGGATGAGAATGGTAACGAAATGGCATTACAAAACACGGCTTCTTGGTGGCAAATGGGTACGCGCATATATTACTTGTTTTACTATTAACAGGATAGTTTTTTTTCTCTGCTTCTTGTTTGCATTTTGCCTATTTTCGCCGCTTATCTTCCCCCAAACACCAACTTACCTTTTACCTTTACCGCCGTCGTCGTGTGCGGATTTGTGTTCTGGGAGTTGTTGTTGTTATTATTATTGTTTGCATTGTTACCGCTCGGTAGCAGTGTGGCCGTTATCGTCTTGGCGTTCGATTCACTCAGCGGTGTCGCTGTTACGGTTGTCGTTTTGCCGGAGCTCGTCAAGACGGTCAGCTTCTTGGGGCCAGCCTTCAGGGCTGCTTGCAACGGGACGGCCGTCAAGTTGCCGCCGAGTTTCAACGTACCGCCCTGTGTCGTGATAACGTTAGCGAGCGAGCCCGTATTCTGGCCAATGATCACTCGCTGCATGCCTGATGGTACTGTGAAAGTGAAACATAAAAACAGCAAGACATTTTTAGAATTCAATCGTAAACAGAGTTCAACAATGACAATGTATAAAATATGAAACGTTAAGAACAACACACAGCACGCAACATTGAAAATTATGTTGAAAGAATAACAAGACAGCCAAATAGTACTTAAAAATATTAAGTATGTTAGTACACGAAGAGTCGATGCAAAGAATGGATTGCTTTGAGTGCATAATTGCATACATTCCGGTGGCTTTAGAAGTAGTAATAGTACCTGGTGTAGTTGTAATTATTTTAGCCGCAGTCGTCGTCACTGTTGAGCGAGCTGCACCTTTTAAGGCATAACATCATCATCATCATGATTACAGTGAAAAGATTGAGGAAGGAAGCAGTAAATATTGACACGGGAAAGTAAATTCAATTAATGCTGGTGTCTTTCAATCCCATCCCTAAGCCTGTTTGACGTGACGAGTTCACCGCCAAACATCGCTCCACAAAACACATCGTCTTTTCGTTATCTGCTTACCTGTAACATGAGTGGTAGTTTGCTGAAGGGGTATATTAGCGAGATTAGTGTGTGACGTGGTGGTAAAAAATTCATTCTCTCCGCTGTCCGATGCAATGACTTCCTCTTCCGTGATTCTGCAAAGACAGCATAAAAACGGCACATTAATAACAGAGTACCCCAGTCTACCAATAGCCAATGATAATGAGCTCGTAAATTCACTTACTCTTCCGGAATTTCGTCATCCTTCTCATTTGCATAGCGAATCATTCCGTCCCATTCGGCCTGCTCCGTAACGGGCATCTCTTCTTCACTTTGCGCGTACTCATACTCGATGTTACTGTCGTCCGAACTGCCATAATGAAAAGATGCGTTACATTAAAGCTGTCCAATATGGCAACGTTTGAAAAAGTCGCTTACCGGTAAATGATGTGATCTTCGAAATCTACATCCTCCTCCACTTTCACCAGTCCGGATGGTGTCTGCACATACTGCTGACCGTGACTGGTTATGATCTGCGGCACGCCACCCTCGATTACTTCCTCCTCCTCGATGATCTCCTCCGTCGCGCCAACGATCACTTCAGACGCTGGACTCATCGTAAGCGGATTCTGCCCATCATGACCCACCAGCTGACCGCTCATCTTCTTGCCCCGCCGGGATATGGTGTAGTGCATGGGATCGTGCCCATCACGGCGAATCATTTCCGGCAATATACGCCGTCGAGCGTTAATGAACCAATTGCACACCTATGGATTGTGTGAAATAGAGTTTAATTTGTAATCAACCACCAGTGCAGGTTGCTGTGCGAAAAACGGACACTGTCCCATTACCTGTAACACCGTCAGATTGGCTTCCTGCGACAGGGTAATCTTCTCGGCATCGGACGGGTACGCATTGAAGCGATGTTCGAACAACCATCGTTTTAAAATCTTTACCGACTGCTTTGGAAGATTGCCGCGGCGTTTACGGCTTGAGCTTTGGTTGCTGGAGTTCATTGTGTCGTTCCCATCCGCTTCGCTCTTGTACGTCAAGTCACCCATCGTGTGCTCCTGGTCCGAGCCCTCCGTGTCGTCGGCACTCGAGGCATGCTGGAAATTGTATTCTTGGGCTGTCGGTGGGCGGGAATACGGAGAAAAGGGAAAAATTATGATAAGATCATGCTAATAAATCGGCTAAATGAATAAGTAGTGAGGGGTGGCGGGGCCAATACTAAAAGATAAGGGAATAATTGTTTGACCGTTTAGTAGGGAAAACAACAAACGAGGTTCAAGAGTCAAAATACGCGCGCATATAGCGTAACAACCAAAACATAAACATGAAATTGAAAGCCTTCAATAAAACTTTCAATTCCAGCTGATAAAATGTGTCAAACTGACAAACGGCACAGCATTTGGTAATATTTTGAATCACCAACACAACTGTACACGCGTGCAGCCAACACCAAACACGCACACTCCGCGGCACGGCTTGTGTCAATTCAAGGAAAACCCCACTTTACCACTTTTGCTCGAGCACAGTTTGTTGTTTGCTACACGGATAGGGCATTTGCCGTGGTGTTGGTGAAATCCTGCGGTGACAGTCGCGTTAAACCGAGCACTCCAACAAGGCGAAGCTTGCCTTTCCATTAAATTGCATCGTATTTTGTTGATTTACTATCATTAGATAAATTATCAATAGTTTATATGCCATATAATACTAGTTATATATTTTCCTGCGCATAAAATGTATGCTCTCACCAACACATACACCGATGCTCTACACAGCATGTACAGTTGCGTGTTATAAATAAACAACACATAGCTACCAGCGCGTTCTTTGTACCTAAACGTTTTAAAAACGTCTGCCCCAAATCATTGGCCATTGAAAATTGTTAAAAAAAGACCCTATCAATACCACTGGTTATTTAATTTAAGCTTCGATAAGACATTCCCGCTAAAATTTCGTTTAAAAACGGTATTACTCAACCATTCCCTCCTCTTGAACGATGGCATTATTTCGCCGCAACCGGCCGCCATGTTGGATTCGTCAGAAATGTCACCCTGACACAAGTGAAGCACCGCAACGCTCCGATCGAAATTGTTCCTGCCTTTGCCCAGTGGTTTACGCTATTTTGCTCTTAGTTTTTGCCAATAATGGCAAGTTTTTCCATTACTTTGCTGAAAAATGCTGGAAGACCATTCAGGCACCTTTTTGCGGAGGAAAAACACGCCTGACATTAGTCTCGTCTCCCGCAACGAAGCACTCTCCTCTTCCTCCCCTTTTGCTCTCCCATAAGCAGCGACAGACATCTTTTGACGTTGAAAATTATGCAATACATTTTGATAGTTCTCTTGTTTACGAACAGAACGGAGGGTAAATCAAAAGCATTTCACTGTCCAAAAAACTGTCACTGTTTTGGTTTTACGGTTCATGATAAACAAGCAAACGATTTCACACTCGCTGCGCCCCACAAACGGCGCCGCACGTAAAGACATCGGTATTCGACAAACACAGGGTACGTACCTTCGTTTTCCTGCATTAGCAGCTTGGTCTGAAAAGTGGCCTCTCGCACCATATCCCGCACATCTCGCTTCATCGTGCCCGTTCCACCGGAGGGCGCCAGCACAGTTGTCGATTCCATGGGCACCATCGTTATTTCGAATTCCTCATGGTGCATCTCATCTGGAGAGAGGATAACCTCGGTCTCCACGATTTCCTCGATTTCCTCAATTTTGAGGCTGTTTGGGTGTACGGGTGTCAACGGAAAAGTAATGCGCCTTGCAGTACGCTGAAGGCACAGCAAGAATCTGAACAGCCGCTGTCTACGTTGTTGCTTTTACACCCTGCCGGATGGTTTTCGATCCTTCGGCCTCACTGCTGGATTCGCTGCTATCCTGTGTCGCGTACGGGAGGATTTTCTATCGGTGCTCGTACCAGCAGTGTAACCTTCAGGGGTCCCGTTTTATCTTTCCAAAGAAACAGGGGCGCACTTCGCTGCTCAGTGTTCGATAATCGTAGCTGTTAGTCACTCCTTGATTCGATATAAATTCAGCACTCCGTATACTGTTCATGTACATACGCGTGTACTGCGTACGTGCACAGAAGATAGCTGTGTGCGGGGGAAAAAAGAAACTAAACACCGTGTTTCGTTTGTTCCGTTCACAACCACCACTGATGCTAGGGAAACATTTCTTGTAGCCACCGTTTCCTGACACGATTTCACTGGCCACCACCGGCCGCTGCCACATCAACCATCGTCAGCAACATTTTCACTGTATGAATGGTAGCGTACTTTTACCTCTCCCTCCAAACAGAGCGAATCGAAACCGTTCGACCTAAGCTTCGCGTAAAAACCTTCTAAATAATCGCTATGTTATTCCGCTGTCAAAAAAGGCCACTGTTGCCTGGCGTTTGCCTACAGCGAAGTGGAGAATGGGCCTGGGAGACGACGCACGTACGAGAAACAACAAAGCCAACCAATCGCTACTTCAGAACTGTCAGCACTGACAACGACTTGTCTAATTCGAACGCGGCAAAATGCAGCATCTACAATGCCTACCCGCGGAACCGTCTATGTACAATGATGCTAGCTCCATTGGCTGTACGTGAAAAACAAAATGGCGCCTTTGCATTCGCTTCAAGGCAACTCGCATACAGGTGTGTGCGTGCGTTTGCTGGTGTGCGTGCAATGTGTCAGCTGTCTGTCAACGGCGCATTGCGTGCTTTTTTGTATTTTTTTCCGTCGCGTTATGTCAAATTAATTAATATTTTTGTAGCTTCCAACCTATGCCAAATAACAATGAGAAATTAAACTTGCAACGCAAAAGCTAACATTTTTCTTTTAAAAGCCTGTATCTCTGTATTCATAAATTGTACAGTGATGAAATTCTACGTTCGATTATTTCCACATTCGAGAAGCTTACAATTTCACTCTCGTGCGGACACACGCACACACCTAAACGCACACGCCGCACACCGCTGCGCTGAGATGAATGAGCTATGCTGCAGCATGACAGCCACTGTCAAAAAAGCTACATTTTCACCAATGCCCCGTTATCCTAATTGTTTACAAATTTTCCTCCATTCTACGCTAACTTTATCACACCTTTTCCCACAAGGAACTGTTTGCTACTGCACTGGGGAGAAGTTATCCGTTTAAACTGCGTGCGACAATCTTTCTTGCGTAGTCAATCTCCGCAACTTAATACAAAATGGCTTCCCGTCTGGTATGAAATTGCAGCGAGCATAGACGTAGCTATTCCTAACTTAAAATACGTTCAAACCTACACCACATTCAACAAAACTCTGCCAAACGAATAACCCTTATCGATTAGCGTAGAATTTAGAACAATTACTGGCGCGCCGAAAACGAAATGTCACTCAAAATCATCATATCTTCCCCTTGCATCCTTCCGCTCCTAAACTCTCTAGCTCACACACACACACACACACATGCACGCACGCGACCAAACTCAAGGGAAAGCTTTTACGCGTCAAGCTTCCCGTGTGACGGCTCTTGCTTGAGCGCAAAAACGACGTAAACTATCATTCGCGTTTGTTTACACTTGGATTCTAATCGAAAAAGACATGCCAATCATTAGCGGACTTAAATCAGTTAAACAGACTAAATATACGAACATTGCCACTTTTTCACTTCCACCACAAAGCAAGCGCTCTTCGCATCATATCGCAGCGCAGGGTGAAAAGTACGTTCTAAGCGGAAAACACCACCATCGGTCAGGAAACGGCACTACACGAAACGTTTGCAATCTCCAACACGATACACTTACCTTTCTGCAATTGAAAAACGACAGGGAATGCACTCTGGTAACGATTTGTTGCTGTAAATTTCCGGTTTTTTAACTTTTTCACACCGAAGACGCCAATCGGGCGGATTATTTCTACTGAAGACGATCTGTCAAATGCCGAGAGCGTTGTTTGACATGTGCATCTGTCCGATTGCACTGTGGGTTGTTATACATAGGACATTTAATTCCACGAAATGAAATTATTCAAAAAAAAATTTATTGCAGCATAAATGCTCAGCCTAATGAATTAAATCATTAATAAATTTATAAAACATGTAAATTCGTGGAAGAATTGTGCATGGAAGTTGTTTGTTCCAATCGGAGAACTCCCGCTTTGCAGGGTTCAATCATTTCGGCATCTCCCGGTATAACAGTAGTTGCCCAATTTCCGTAGATGTTGATTTTCTTCATTTTTCTACCTTTCTGTGGTTCTTCTTTCAATGTTTGTTTATTAAATTATGATTCACGGGCACTGTTGATAATACATACAGTTTTGCAAGCATCTGACAACAGAGTTCTGCACGATGGCGACCGAATTCCTCGCCGAGAATAATGTGTGCGGTCAAACGATTCTGCAGATCGTCGCAGAAGGGAACACCATCATATGCGAACTGTTGCGGCTGAAAGATTACGTACCGGAACTATTCTAGTAAGCAGTGAATACTCCTCGTCCCCACTGTCGCGGATCTATCTAGTCCAAATCTAACAATAAGAAAAAACTGTAATCACTTTTACCACACAACAGCTTGAAAACGAAAGAGGAACAGCAAAAGTATGGCGAAATCATTAAAGATTTTGCGTACTTTCAAATTGCCGATGCACAGGAAGCGAAGATCGAAGCGGACGAAAAGTTGCGACTGCTGGATGAAGAACTGCGCGAAAACTATATCGTCACGCTCAACCGGTTCTATATTGTGTTTGAAAGCATTCACAAGTACGTGAAGGATCTGAACACATTCCTCGAGGAACTGAACACGGGCCTCTTCATCCAGCAATCGATGGAGAAGGTGTTTCAGGATGCGGAAGGAAAACAGCTAATGGTACGGTGGGCGACATGACCGTAACGGCTTTGGCCAGTTACTAACTCCATCTCCTGTTTGTTTCAGTGTGAAGCACTGTACCTTTATGGTATGATGCTGCTGGTAGTTGATCTGCATATCCCCGGCCTCGTTAGAGAACGCATCCTGGTGTCCTATAATCGATACAGCGCACTAAAAACTCATAGTGATAGCAGCATAGATGAGGTTTGCAAGCTGCTTCGCTCTACCGGGTTCAACGACGGTGTGGCCGGTAGCAACAGTGGAACGTTGGGCCGTAAGGCAGCCAGCTATCCGGAGGACTTTTTTGCCCGTGTTCCCATCAATCCGCTGTACATCGAGATGGTCATTGGGCGGTTACGGTCGGATGATGTGTACAATCAAATCGCTGTTTATCCCCTTCCGGAACAACATTCAACGGCCCTCGCAAACCAGGCAGGAATGTTGTACGTGTGCTTGTTCTTTTCACCCAAAATGCTGCACAATCAATCGGCTCGTATGCGCGAAATCGTCGACAAGTTCTTCTCGAACAATTGGATCGTATCGCTGTACATGGGCATCACGGTTAATTTGATAAGTATGTCGCCACAAGCAATCCATTCTGCTCGGTGCGTTAATGTAACTCTGTTCTATCTTTCAGGTGCCTGGGAACCGTTTAAGGCTGCCAAAACGGCTCTCACCAACACGCTCGACAATGGGAACCTGAAGGAAATCTGCCACCGACAGAAGCTCTCGATGGAAACGCTGCTAAACCGCACCCGGAACATTCTGCGCGAAGGAAACCTAACCGAACAGAACCTGCTTGATCATATGCCGCGCGTGATGGCGCTCGTAAGGGATTGTAATATTACCGTGCGCTGGATTATGTTGCACACGAGCAGTGCTAATACGCTGGACCTCGGTTCGGCGGCGGCCTCGAAACGATGCCGCCAGGTTCGGGAACTAATCGAGCAAGAGATCGAGTTCCGAGGTGTGTTATTTTTCGAGCTCCTGCTCAACACAAGCCAGTTGGAGCTGAAGGTGCGTGAAATGTTGAAACGATTACTAGAGGAGCGGGACGATCGATGGGCCGACTATCGCCGGGAAGCGACCGATCGTATGCAGGACCTGGCGGATGCATTTTCCGGCGAGCGGCCGTTTGTGAAGACGCGCAAAAACGAAAGCCTAAGCCGGTGCTTCGCAAACATACGCAAAGAGATCGATGGGCTGAGTCGTGAGGAGAAGGATTTGAGCCAAACGGGACGCACCATCATTCAGCTGCTGCAAGCCCTAGAGGAAGTGCAAGACTTTCACGGACTGAATCGAAACATGCAGGTCAAACAGCACATTGTCGAGACGCGTCAATATCTGCACGAAATGTTCCACACGATCAGCATCAAAGAGAACGATCTGATCAATCTGCAGCTAATCGGGGACTTTAGCTACGCGTGGCGTCTGATCGATGGGTACACCGCGATGATGCAGGAAAACATTCGCCATCAGCCGAGACTGGTGATAAAGCTGCGGTCCACATTCCTGAAGCTCGCATCCGCCCTGGAAATTCCCTTGCTGCGCCTCAACCAAGCCGAATCGGAACATCTGATCGATGTGTCGCGTTACTACAGCAACGAGCTTGCTAACTTTGTGCGGAAGGTGGTACAAATCATCCCGGAAACGATGTTTGCCCTGCTGGCCCAAATCGTTGATCTGCAGACGAACGTGCTGAAGGAACTTCCGGCCCGGCTCGAGAAGGAACGTATGAAAGAGTACGCACAGTTCGAGGAACGGTTCCAGATAGCGAAGCTTACCTACACCCTGTCCACCTTTACCGAGGGCATTCTGGCGATGCAGACCACGCTCGTGGGTGTGGTCGAGCTCGACTCGAGGAAGCTGCTGGAGGATGGTATACGAAGAAAGCTAGTGCAGAATGTGGCCGATGCATTCCATCAGCAGCTGGTGTTTGGACAGAAGACGAAGGAATCGGAACTCTACCCAAAGCTTGATTCGCTGCACAAGATCATCCATGGGTATCGGCGTTCGTTTGAGTACGTGCAGGACTATCTCAACATTCACTGTATGCGCATCTGGAACGAGGAGATGGCCCGTATCATTCGGTTCAATGTAGAGAAGGAATGCCAACCGTTCCTGAAAAGCAAACCGCACGAATGGGAACAATCCGGGGTGGGGTTAAACGACGATCCGGACAGTGGGCTGGTACCGATTCCAATCTATCAGCCAGTGGATATGACGTCGATTAATTTCATGGGACGCTTAGCAAGGGAGGTTCTGCGCATAACCGATCCAAAGTAAGTAGTGACGTCGGTGTATCGATGTAAAGCAAAAGAAGAGCGGGTCTCTTATCTCTATTTTTTCTTTCCCACTAGAACTACGATCTACATTGATATCTGCTCCAGCTGGTACGACTACAAGACCCACAAGCTGTTGCTAACGAACAAATTTGCCAGCAAAATCAACGAAACATTCGGTCCGGCTGGACTGATCGGACTCGATCGGTTATACGGTGCGATGCTCAAATCCGAACTGGAAACATTCCTTGGCACGGTTCAGCGTAAAGTTCAACACGAAGCCAGCTGGAGCGATGTGCTGGCGGGAATCAAAAGCGACCTAGAGCGAGCGGACATTGTGGGTAATCCGACGAAAACCTATCCCACATTCTGTTCCAACACGTCACGCTTCTTCAGCACCGGCTCGGTTGGTGATTGGCTGTTGAAGGTTGGCCAGAAACAAACGCTCCGCTGTCAGCTTGCACTCGAACTAAACTGCAGTTGTAAAATAAGGGCAACCAAGCTGGAAGCATCACTCCGAACGTTGAACGAGTAAGAACGATCGAGAAAGGGAAGCAGGGTTAATGTGTAAACTTAAATTGTCTTTTCTCATTTTAGAGCCATTTTGCTCGACTTCCAGCGCCATCAGCTGGACGAAACCCAACCACTTCCGCGTGCCGAACTGGTAGCGGAACTGAACACATATCTGCTGTACGCCGGTTTGTACGATCCTTACCGGAAGGTGTACATCAAGCAGGAACCGCCCCGTTTCCTGCCGCTCGTGCTGTTCCTTTTTCTCATCTCCACACTGTCCAAGCTGCAGTACATGGAAAATGTGGACAGCTTAGTGGCGAAAAAGAAAAACGAATCGATCGATGGCCATCCGCTTACGGTTGGATTGTTGACCGTGCTGCGACAGTTCGATGCAACCGAGACGGATATTTTCCTGCAGTATCTGTGCCAGTACGTGCTGTCCTTTGTGCACGCTAATTTAGAGTAAGTTTCCTTTTTGCCCGATCGATCTCGAATTCCGTGAAAAAAAAAAATGATAAATTGCCTCTTTTTGCAGAGCGAAAAATGCCATCGGCGCAGAAGCATTGTCCGCATTGCGGTTTCTGGAGATCTTTACGCGCGTCGCGGACATACCGAGAAGCTATCTGGAGCAGTATCTTTCTACCATCATCCTGGACCAGTACATATTCGTGTCCGATGTTAAATGACCTTTGTTTTTCTTCAAGTTATTCCAATAAATCACAACCACCAACACTGTTATACTGTTTCAACGATTTCCATAATGTATCTGTATTCTTCTGTATGACCGATTATTCCTTGTAAATGCAATAGCCAATTATTCATAAAAAACTCGCTTCGCCTATCACAACGAATTGCTGATAAGAGAACATGTGCGTATCATTAAGTACCCAACGCAGCTGCATTGTTTTTTAGCAGCATCATTCTGGACACTCCGTTTTGCGCAAGTACTTCTTCCCCGATGGTAGCGCCACACTGTTTACCCCCGCCGGGAACAAAGCCTCCAGCTGGTCCTCCGGTACCGATGGCTGTACCATACACGTGCCGCCCGGCATCCAATCGGCCGGTGTCGCAACCTTGCGCTTGTCCGTCAGCTGCATGGAATCGATGGTGCGCAGAATCTCCGCAAAGTTACGTCCCGTTGTTGCTGGGTAAAGGATCGACAGACGCAACTTCTTACCAGCATCGATCACAAACACTGCCCGGCAGGTTAATGGCAAACCGGCCGACCCAATCTCATCCTTATCGAGCATGTTTAGCTTTACCGCCAACTCCCGGCGTGAATCGTCAATGATGGGAAAGGGAAAACTGTCGCCGGTGGCGAGCTCCCCGTACGCCTTGATATCCTCGATCCATCCGCGGTGCGATTCAACCGAATCACATGACAGTGCGATCGGTTTCACGTTGCGCTTGGCAAACTCCGGCACCAGCTTTGCGACCGCCGCCAACTCCGTCGTACAGACGGGCGTATAGTCCGCTGGGTGGGAAAACAAGATTGCCCAGCTGTCGCTTATCCACTGATGGAAGTCGATCGTACCGTTTGTGGTATTGGCACTGAAGTTTGGGAAAGGATCACCAAGATTTAACGACATGATGTACCGGCGTTCGGGACGTTTGTGCAATGGAAATACAGGAATAGAGCTAGGTCAGCGTGCGGCCTCACACCTGTAGGTACGAACGTCATTCGATTGCGTCAACAATGACAAACCGTTTGAATGTTTGTGGACAGTTTGTTTGATTGTATTTTTGTTAAATAAAGGTTTTAAAGTTTAAATCCAACCAATCAATTGAAGATTGTGCATTGGATTTCGTATTTATGGTTTTGCATGTTTTGTCGCGAACCATCGAAACGTATTACACCTGGCGGCCACTAGCGGTACTATTCCCTTTGTAGCCCAATGTTGTTCAGGGCTGCTTCGATACGAGATTTAAATAGTTCGTTTATTCGACAGCGCAATGTGGGAACAATTGTAGGTAAATGTAACCACCCAAGCATGGAAAACCCCACGATGTATGGAAATCCGTATTATTACTTTTTTTTTGAAAAACCAAAAATAACTTTTTATTGGATTTAAAAAAAACCCAATATACCCATTTGAGG
The DNA here is from genome assembly GCA_000473375.1 of Anopheles culicifacies. Lineage (NCBI taxonomy): Eukaryota > Metazoa > Arthropoda > Insecta > Diptera > Culicidae > Anopheles > Anopheles culicifacies. The sequence goes on along the minus strand of AXCM01003872.1, from coordinate 8,419 downwards.
TAGTAAATAAGCATACCTTTCTTCTCGAACTATAAAATCTACCCGGTTTTCCAAGTGTATAAAGAAATGTTTAGAGACGAATTCAGTTCAAAATATATTTGTTATATCGTTTATGCTAAACATTATCTCTAGTCAAACGTTCCAATGATTCGTTTTTGTTTTAAACAACCATTGTTTCACAACTGTTTTTTTTTTGTCTTGTTGCTCCATGTTTTGTTTTATTAACAATTCCTTCGCTATACCCTCACGATTCTTCAGGGCTCCCCCAGTATGATTAGCACGATAAAGAAAAATGTGTAAATTGGTAAAAAAAGATTTATAAAAGTGACATTTCATATGCCTCATTCCTAGCATACATACAAAGCAAATAAACTGGTCGTATAGATAAACTCAAACATTCGTCAACATCGTTGCACTATAAACTTCCTATCGGATCAGCCCCTGTCTTCCCTTTTCTTGTTGTTGTTATTTAAATAAAATACCTTACTCTCCTAGTACCGTTTCGTCGTTAGCCTCCTCCATTAAATCAATAGGGTAAAGAAGAAATTGATAACGGCGCACTCTCACTTCACTTAATCAACGACCTTAATAACTGAAAGTAACGCGGGCATAGGCACTGAATGTGTGTGTATGTGTATGAAGATAATATGTTTATCATTACCGTGTAATAACCTTCGGTTTAATGGAAGCTACAACATTTTAAATCATTCTCTAAGTAGGAAGAGTTAACAAACTTTTTGAAACCTACACACTTATATATGATATATCATATATATATATAAGTATTGCATAAACGGCCTTCGTGCAACACGTGGATCATGTTGCACAACGTACGGCTTATTCGTTTACTTACACTACAAAACGGAAGAACGTTAAAGCTCTCCGCCCTTGCTTACGAACAGCTTAAACTTCTGCTGGCACTCCGCCGTTACCCACTGCTCGCAGTGTCTTTTTTTCTCCAACAGCAACGTCGTCTCCAGCTTGGTCACGAGATTTCGTCGCATATGTTGTTTAATCGATTGCATTGCCTGGGTTTTAGATCAAATGTAAGGGAAAGACATCATTATTAATAACAGTCCAGTACAATACCTAGTGTGGGATTTGTAAAGATTTCTCTTCAGTTCCAACTCCCTAGGGTACGCGTGTCTCTATGTATATCTAAAATTATACGCCAACTTGAAGACAGTACATTCTTACTGGTGGTAATAAGTGACCGATCATTAATGTAGGTTGTAGCATATTTATGCTAAAAATAACGACACTTCCAAATCAGACCAGTAACGAACGATCATCAACACGAGGAAGGTGATCTTCTTACATCTACACAGTAATACCACATTATTGCTCTTACCACAGCTTGGGAAGAAAACGATCTTTAATTCTCACAATGATAAAATGTCTTTAAAATCTAAAAAAAAGGGAAGAAATGAAGCGGAAATAGGGATACAAGCGAGAATAAGGCCCTCGTAGCAGAGATCTCTATATACGAATAGCTGAGAGTTTTCCAAAACATCACCTATTTTGGGGATCATACAATGTTGTTACAGTGGCGGATTAACCTAAGGGCGGAGTTGGCGGCCTCCAGGGGCCCCTACCCTTTGATTAAAGACCAAGGAGTCATAATGTTGGGGATCTTAACTGCCATTCCACTAGGTGCCTCCAAAGAGCTTCATCCGTTGAGAAAGTCCCATTAGAATCGATGGCTGCTAACTTGTTACCCTCACAGGTACACAGTCTATGGAATTCATTTTAGACTGGAAGGAACCATGTGAATTATTTTTAGTTCCCGTGCTCCCTTGTACCTCTTGTACATGGAGCTGATCCAAAACTGGCGATCATGTCTGAGTCACTTTGGAGAGAAAGATCAAAACGGAATATATTTGTGGAAGCTTAACAATGACATCAATGTGGTGTGCAATAATTAATACTCACTTACAGTTCAGGTGGGATGGACACGTCACGAAAATGACACTGGAATTACTGAGTAGCAGCACCGCACAGCCATTCAGCATTCTTCAGTCATACTAACGGTTCAATCACCCGCCAGGTAATAAAATCTACCTCAAGGATAAAACCTCTTTAAAACACTCGTTGGGGGTGAAGAGAATCGATCGATCGAGCGCGCAAGCGAGCGAAAGAGAGGATCCCGAAAAGAAACAACATTCATCCAAGCAACAGTTGCATTCGTTCAAACGCACGATCCACGCACGTAACGTGATCCGCTCATTTTCCGTTCTCCCAGCGGCAAGAAAAACTGTTTGATCATCTCGATGAGAACGATAATGGGCACAAACAAGCGTTTGTTTATTTATGTCTCCCGCCTGTCTAAATGGATAGCGTCGTTACGGATGTATCTACTCATTTCCATCCAGACACATTCGAGCATTTCGGTTAGGGAGAGGGGGGAAGCGATCCTTTTCGTCACCGGGTTTTTGTTTTTTGTTTTGCATCATCTAGCGTTGTCGCCCTGTTTCCGCTTTCCCAGTGGCAATGGATCATTTCGTGATGATGTGCCTTGGCATGGGTTGGAAATGGATCATTTAACACGATCACCTCCCACCGTGCTTACCTCCACTCAACTCCACTCGATATTTTTGTGGTAGATTTATTTTCCACAACATTTTCATGTAAACGTAAACGATGTATGTGGCATGTGTGTGTGTTGGTGTGCTTGTAAAACCAAACCATCAAACACGGACGCACATTTTTCATCTATTCTCGATACAGGCCTCGATAGACGCGTTTGCATCTTGCAGGTGGTTTACGAACAAGCGTCTCCCAACGAGTCTTGTTTCCCAGCTCGCGCTCGTTTCCCAGCCCAGCTGGACACTGGCCATGCACAGCAGTGAACAAAATGAGCAAGCAAACCGCGTGAGCAGGCCTGGTTTGCAAATTGGCCGCTCCCGCTTTGGTTTGCTTATTTATGGTTTTCCTTACCGCGGTGCGCTCGCGACGGTTGGCAGCGTTCGTGCGTTGGAACGGTTTGCCTTGCGTACGATTTGGCAGACCGAATCAGTTTCTTGGCCGATCATCAGTCGGTTAATAGGGTCGCGCGTCGCTTCACGGTCCATCGCGTATCCGTGTTCCCTAAAAAAACACACACATACACTTCTAGCGAAATGAAAATTGCACGTGGATGCACGGGAAACGATTTAATACCGTGTCTACTCTTCGTCACATTCGTTACCGTGCTGCTGACTCGTGATGGTGTCCTTGCCTATCGTTATCATTATGAGGATTACGTAAGACCCGATCGAAGGTGCACTTGCTTAAGATAAACATTAAGCTTTCTCTTCGCAGGACACAATGATGGGCACATGCCGGGAGAATGAGGTGTGCAACATCGTTCACCATCGCCACTGGATGCCGAGCACGGTGGACAAAGTGTGCCGGTGCCCGCTTACCACACCGAGCTGCCCGGTCGTGCATACGCGCCACGGGAACGTGATGAACGTGAACAGCCGGACGCAGATGAAGTTCTGCGCACCGCTGCGCAATCTGCGCCCGTGTCGCGACGGCGAGATTGCACTGCGCCGCAAAACGCTCTACCAGTCGTACGGCGTGAAGAATGTATCGATCGTGGTCGACTGTCTGTGCGACCATCGGCAGAGCTACTGGACGTTTCACAATCGGTCCGGCGAGGACTTTAACGATGCACGCCATTTGTTTACGGTGGTGCAAAACTACAAGTGCGTAGGTAAGTGGTTCCCCCCCTTTTTTTTTCGAGTGACCAGTTTTACTAATTCGCTTCTACATTATTCGCGTGCAGCAATGAAACGTTGTGCACCGCACGAGTTCTGTGGCTATGGGCGACGCGATTACGGATTTATCTATCATCGCTGCACCTGTCCGATGTCGCATCAGTGCAAATTCGATCTGGACGAGTACGACGATGACGTTAGCGAGCTGTTTTATCAAGGACCGGCATACCTAGCTCGGTGCGTCCCCATCTACGATTACGACTGGTGGTGAGCCAAATTGCTGTACTTACTTGGACGGATTGGGAAGCCATCGTTTTCGTCACGGAGCGTGCCCGATCCTCGAATCGCTCCGGTGGAACCGTTTCCGTCACCAGCCCATAATCCAACGCTGCAGCCGCCGTCAATCGTTTGCCCTGCAGAAATAGATCCGTCACCTGTGGAAAGAATCGAGGTGCATTGAATAAAACATGGTGCCATATATATAGAGAGATGTTGTGCTCCGGAAGTTGGTTTACCGTTTTTGCTTTTAGCGTTCGGCAGCTGGTGAAAGCGCCCAAACCCTCGGGCAGATATCCGAAATGTCCGTACGGTGCGGTGAAACTGCTACCCATCTGGGCGACGACCAGATCGAACATGGGCAGTATCGTAACGCCCATGCCGAGCACATCGCCATGCACGGCCGCAACGATAGGTTTGGAGAAGCTAATGATCGACCTCAGGAACTTCCTGCGTGCAGTGGAAGAAACATAAATGCGGTCAATCTTTTGTTTTTGTCCCACAGTTCCCATAAACCACTTACATCACACAGGCGCTCATGTTTTCGGCCACCTCGTTGCGCTTATCGACCGTAGCGCTTATTAAATACCCCACATCCAATCCGCGACTAAAGTGCGCACCGGATGATCGTATCAGTACGGCTCGTACGGTTGGATCTCTCTGCAACATAGACAGCACACTGGCCAGTCCGTGCATCAGCTGGCAGGAAAAAAAGCATTCAATAATTAATCTCACCGTACGACACTCAGAAGTCGCTTACAGTTAAACTTACGTCTAGCGAAAATACGTTCACCAAACCGCTCGGTCCTTCCTCATTAGCGACACCCTTTGACGCTAGCACAATCTCCGCATAGTTGTCCTGCCTAACGCATGTTATCTGTTTCAACTGTTCCAACTGCTTTTGCAATGCATCATGAAATTTACCAGCCGGTAGGTCCACGCTCGAACCGGCAGCATCCATCGAATCGCTCACAACGCCGATCTTCCGCTTTACCGGCTGTTTGTTGCCCTTGGACAGTTCATCCTGTCCGGGTGTGCTCGTTGCCAGCGGTGCACCTTTCATCCCTTTCAGTACCTTTGTCAGCTTGCCCCGCATGTTAGCCACCAGCGAGGGATTAAACTTGATCTCTTCGGGCGCCGTCGCACCAGTCGGTTTCGTGACCGCTCGCTGTGGTTCATTTTTGGCGGGTGGTTTGGCAAACAAAAATCCCTCTTCCGACGGCTGCTCGTTCAATGCTTTGCTGTTGGTGGTGCTATTTGGGGAGATCGAATTATCCGACCCAAGTCCGGTAACGCTACCCGCTTCGTTCGTTTGGTCGAAGCTTAAACGGCGCGGACTGGCGCCACTAGAGTAGGAACTGTTCGAGCGCCGCCGTATGATCATAGCATCGTCATTCTGCTGTGCATTGTACACGTATTCCCAATCCTTCGCTGCCGATGCAGTCATCTTACGCTTGCGTGCGCCCGTTATTGGAGGGATGTTGGTTGTACCGTTGGTGGGTTTTTTAACCGCGCGGTTATTTACCGCACCGGACGTGCTCGGTGGCGAAACGGACGCTTTGGTGCTCGTGCTCTGGGGGCTGTTGGTTGTGCCCGTTCCCGGTTGGTTCATGGGTGTCGTCGAGCGCTTCGCTCTGACGCGCAAACCCTGCGGCGCTGTTATCTCGTTTGGTGATTTGCCTTGCTTTATGACCACATCGGTTATGATTTTGGTTTTCGCGATCAGTTTCTCGTCCTCGTCGCTCGTGTCCACTTCGGTTGCTTTCAGGAGATCTTTACGGTTCGTTTCGCACTCCACATCGTACAGCATGTTGATGGCCCCCTCGTCCCCAAGCAATCGTTCGATTTCGTTCTTCTTTCTCTTCTTCGCCTTAAGATCGTTCGTAAGCTCGTCGCGCTTTGGCACCACTTCCCGCTCTATGACCTGTCCCAGCTCGGGAGTTTTAGCGCGCTGCCGAACCGGTTCCACCATACTGAACTGGGGCGTACTGTCGATCATTCGCACGGCCACCGAATCTGCACGTTTGCGTCGCAACGGTATCAAGTTGGCCGACTGTGCACGGTTCGATTTGACCAGGCTTGCGAAAGGTACGGTCGAGTCCGAAGGATCCCATATGATTTTACGCTTTATCACCCGCTTCGGTTCCGCTGCTGGAGGGGGCGGTATGAACTGCTTCGGCCCATCCTTTGGTGGCTCGTCCATCGGTACGGTTGGAAGTTTGTTTGACGGTGGAATTGGTGCATTTACCACATCCGGACGCGCTGTTACCGTCGGTTCATCGTCCCAGTCAGAAACGAGCAAATCTACTAGCTGCGATTTTTTCTGCGGGCTCTCGGGGGAAGCTTCAGGGGTTGGTACTGTTTTTTTCACCACTACCGTAGACAATGTCACATCTTTTGGTAGTTTGTCTTTCAGATTTTTGTTTATCATAGCTTTTACTGCTTCCGGCCGTATGGAGCAGGGTTCCTTTTTGATTGGTAAACCACCGTCTAGTGGGATCTTCACGAGTGGCGTTATCGTGGTCTGTCCTTTGATTGTAATGCCTGCCGGTAATTTTACTACCGGTGCAACCGTTTCCTTCACCTCTATTGGCCACTTGTCTGCCAGCGTTTCCGGTTGCTTAACACCCTTCTTTTGAACTGTTTTCGCCCGCGGTCTTCTAACTTTGGGCAGCAACGGTAAGCTTTCCATCTGCCGGCGAGCAATCTCTATTTCGCGTTCTTTTTTCGCCTGCTCCAGCTTGTCCGGATTGATAATGGAGAACGATAAAACCTCCATCTCTCCACCCGATTCCTTTTCCTCCTCCCCACCGACGCACACTTCGATCTCGGATGCATTCTCGCGTATTGCCACTACATTGCCCTCCAGTATGGCGATCAGATCGTGATCGTCCAGTTTGCTTTCCTTCGTATCGGGTGCCGCGATCGGTGTTTGCGGTATGTCGTTACTCAGAATAAGGTCCTGCGGTATCTCAATTGCACCGCTCATGTCCAGCGGTGGGCTAACGGGGGCATCATTCAACGGGGTGCGTTCGATATGTTTGCTAAGCTTACTGCGCATCTTTTCTATTATGCTGTCGTTCGTAAACAATTCCTTGTCGGGTGTTATTTTGGCCTTCCCATTGTCATACGGTTCCTTCTTTTCGGGTATTATACGAGTTACCTGTGGAAGGAAAAAAGACACGACTATGTACAAATTATTTCCTTCTACATGTTACCAATGAACAGTATTTTACATTTGAAGGTTTCGGAACCACCTTGACAGGCAGCGCAGGAAAGCTCTTCTTTGCCACTCCACCCACGAACTTCTTCACCGGTTCCAGCGTGGTAAGCGTTTTTGTATCGTCGTCGCTTAGGATGGCAGTATCTTCCGCCGGGGTCGGTGATTTAAGCGATGGGCCCGCCGGAAACCCATCGTCATTCAGGTTGGAAAACGAGGAACTCACCGAATGCAGTTGCTTACTAGGTACATCTTTCGGATCTTTCTTCACGCCTAACGATGCGGGCTCACTCATGCTGGGCTAGTTTGAAAATTGTACAGCACCAGAAGCATCCGTAGCGCGGTGACGATGGTCCAACAACACACGAACGACCTTTCTGTTGACAAACAACGTGCAACGGAGGAAATAATCGATTTACACTTTTGGCGGCACCGCAGCAATGTTTTCTTTTACTACGTGAATGTTATTCCGAGAAAGGTGCAAGCGTACCAAAACCCGTGCTTGGCAAAACTTGTGATGCATTCCGTTTGACAGCTTGCTTCTTATCAACAAGTTTGTTGGAGGTTCTGTACGCGCTTGCTTGAATGAGAAACGCATGTATACATTTTCTTGGTTAAGGAGTACGCGTTTGAAAATATCTGTGAGCTCGTTACATATTTACGAAAAGTGAATTTCCATAACTAAACATTAAATTATAGAAAGACGTAAACGAGAATGAGGTAATTGGACAGGCCAAATCTTATTTTTCTGCTATTATACAAGCGCATGAAAAGGTTTCTTGCAGGAACGTGTATCCTTGAAAACTGTGGCTCGGAGGACTACACGCACTTCAAATTAATTAATTCAATGAACACTTCGCTCGATCACAAGGATTTGGTATATAATGTATGAAAATAAAGACAGGAAATCCAGAACATCCAGAGGACTTGGTCTGCCATTTCTGTCTTCCGTGACTTGAATGTTCCTTTAACAGGATAGTCAGTCCTGCCCGTTCGAAGACCGGTTCCACTATCTCCTCGGTTAAAAAGCAGAATATCAAATGATTTTGCTTGCGGTAAAGTAAATTGGTAGATCCCGTAAAGCAGCAGTGGAGACGTGCGAGGTTCAAACTGAAGTGAAGTGATGGCGTTGATATGCGTACGCTGCGAGCAACAAACAAGTTCGAGTACGCCAATATCCCAAAGACTCAAATACAAAACTCACAGCTACCTCTAGCTAACC
>AXCM01003871.1:0-28622 GCA_000473375.1 Anopheles culicifacies | reverse complement strand
CACACTCCCATGCAAACGGGCCCCAGGGAAATGAAGAAAGTAGGGAAAATTGCACCCAAAAGGTGACAACAGAATTATTCTTCCTGCAAGCCATTCCAAACACACAAAAAAAAACGCACGTAATGCCCCTTTAGGCGATTCCAATTGGAAACCGATGGAAAGGCACACATACATACGTACTATGCCACAGGAGAAAAGGAAAATAATTGTACGCGAGGCTGTAATTATTCATTTGGTACAATAATTAAAAATGTTAACAATCGAAGAAGCGCAGCAGTCAGACGGAAAATAAATACATTTTGCTGTTTGGATTGGAGTTTTCTCTCTTTCTCTCTGCCTTTTTTGTTTCCGCAGCTTCACAACCTGTTTGACCTGTGCACGATCACCATCCCCACTGATGGATGAAATGCTTGTGCAAAAAAAAAAAAAACAAAATAAAATAACGAAACGTAACGAACGAGCCCAATCGAAGCGCGTCATGTGGAAAATAAAAATTTGACGCCCAACCCAAAAATGGCCAACACATTCGAAAGCTGCTGCGAGTGAAAAGTGAACAAAATAAAGCAAAAAACTTTATATGAAAGGACGATAGGGTTAAGAAAAAAGGAAATGATGTGAAAATCCAATTTGTACACCACATCGCCTCTCACAACCGCCTCCTCCTCTGGCCTCTAATAGGGTCTCCGTTAAAAAAAAACCTCCCACCCCCTCCACCCCTTTAAGGCACCTCTGATCGTGCAATTCGGGTCCACCCACGGAAAGCGGAAGCAGTGCATTCGGGGCAGTTTTTTCGAAAACATTTTCGAGGATGCAATTGCACATCCATTTTCCTTCACTAAATGAAATCAAGGGACGGCTGTACGGTTTAAGTTTGGCCAGAAAAAGCAGCCTCCCCCCCGCCTAGCCTTGGTTGGTAGCGCTGAGCGTAATTAAAATTCAATAACTACGAAATTCGAGTGTTCGGTGTCTGCACCACGGTGCATGTGCATAGGATGTGCGTTTGGCAATGAGGAAATGCAATTGCATCCCATCAACATGCTCACGGGGTTCCATTTTGGGCAATATAATAACCTTTCGGGATGTGCAAACGAAATACAAAAATCATATTTCTGTTTCACCAAATAGAGGCAAATAAAAGTAAGTTGTGCTGCAAATTTAAGAGCCTTCGTGAGAAAGCTCCGAATGGCGGCAAGTAAAAAGCGAAAAAGTCAAGTGAAAGGTTACTCTTTAACATAACGCAACCATCACTGATCAATATCGCTTCAGAGCTTCTCACACTTCAAAATGGCATATTTGTTAACATTAATGCGATGCTTTTCGATTGATTTATTTTTTCCACCTCGCTCCACCTCGTGCATGCATAATAGTAACGAGAATAAGTGACGCATTGTTCGGTGTCCGGTGCGTTCAAGCGTTGCGCAAAATTAATGAATCCCGCTTGCGCTTGCTCGTGTCAGCCAACATGCTTGATTAATTGTTTTATCAAGCGATCGATCATGAGACTTGTTTCAACTGTCCCGTTCTCCTTCGCTTCTACCATCGCCTTACTCGTTGCCAATAAAAAATGGATCTCGTGGGAACAATTTTTAGCTGTGTTGTAGGAAGTTTTTTTTTCGGATAATGAAACACTATTGTGAATGTGTGAAAATTAAATTGATCACAAAATAAAAGGAAAAGTATTATGCTTTCAATACAAAACGCATCACAAAGGGGTTGAAATCCCCAATGGAGACGCCTGGTACGTTTCAAATTAATCAACTTTAAACATTGATGTAAAAGGCTTTTAAATTGCACCAAAAGCCAAGTGTTTTAGTTTTTTGTTTTTTACGCTTTTTATCAAGGAAAGTTATACATTCCATGCACCAATGTATCAAAATAAACGTTCACAAAAAATTCTCAAAACTTTTGGTTCAGAAATGTATACTTCACAAATGTACATTAATGCTCACGTACAAACGCCTGATTGTAAACGATTCCACTAGCCTGCATTTAAAAAAAATCTAAACTTAACCTATCAGTACGCACTACACAAGGTGACCAGGAGCCACGTACCGGAAATCGTAAAAAAGCCACCATTTTTTCTAGTTCCACGATGTGCTAAACGAAACACACACACCCTAAAAAGCAACTATAAACATGCTTCACTTTCCCGCCATCCAAACCAAAACCAAAGGTTGCACACGGTGGAAAGAAAGTGCATCGTTTGTTTTGGAAAATGAGAGTGCACTGATGGAAAGATAAACACACGACGGCTGTAGCGCCGATAGTGCGGTACCCCTTTTTCTCGCTAGTGTCTCATTTCTCACCTTTGACGAAGCATGTTGGTGCATCATCTCGTCCCCATACTCTCCTGCTTCAATATCCTAAACAACCCCCGTACGACAACGAGTGGGAAGACGTCGCATCAGCTGTTGAAAAGTCTCGCCACGGAAAAGCACGTGGTGTGCGTGGTGTTCGATTGTCGACGAAGGAGGAGTAGCACGGGAATTAGTGTACTGCATCCTCCAGCATGACGCGTTATGAAGTTATGAACAATGCGGGAAGAAACGGCATTACAGGACTGGGAGCAAAATTCGTCATAAACCCTACCGACCGGGAGAACACCGAACGCTACAGAGAAGAGAAAGAAGCTCGAGTATAAAGTCCCAACCAGCGAGACAAGAACCAAAGGACGCGGATAGGGAAGTTCCGACTCATCAAGTACACAAACGCACAACAAAACAAACACACACACACATACGGAGAAATGGTCGGTGCTGCTGCTCCTGCTGTGACTATAGTTTCATCAAACGTTAGAAAACACGTTGTCCAAGATCAGTGTTTTCATCGCTCCGTCGGTAATAGGCGTAGGAACGAGAACGAAACCAAGCAGCTAGTATAAACAAAAGACAGTCGGCGGAAAGAGAAAGTATCACAAAGAAACTGAGCCGAGAGTGGGTTGGGCAGGGGAAAAAACAATAATTCCCTTCTGAAGAAACAACCCTCCCTGCTGATGAGCGCCGTTTGTTCGCGAGAGAAAACCGATGGTTATGGTAAGGAAAATGAGTGCACATGCGAAATGGGCTGTTTTTGTAAGAAAGTTATTGAGACAACAGGATAAACAACGAACTCGAAAGGGAGAATGTTGACGAATTTCCACACACACAAAAACCCGAACAGGACTCAGAGCGTGTTTGAGTGGAGCAAGGGCAAAGAAAGCTACGAGATTGTTTGAGATGGAACGGGGACTAAGACGAAACCGGGAAGATTAATGTGTGCTAGTAGTTTGTTGTTTTGATATCGGTCACACACGTGCTCATCGGTGTTTCGGTTGGCACATAGCCCTTCGGAAGCGTTCTAATGTCAATTAAAATAAGAACTAAGAAGCAGTTTGTCCAATACAATACAATCACTATTGAGAACATTCGATCTTACTAGGGACCAATGCCCTTTACCTTGCCGTGTTACATATTCTTGAACCAATCAACTATGATTATAATATTTCGTTTTAAGCTTTGTTTTGGTAAATAAATAAGCAGACTAAAATTATAAAAATAACGGTGTGTACATTACTTCATTAGTCTTGTCGGTGCTATCGTGGAAAATCACTTACCGTTCACGTTATTATCGGTAGCATTTATTTATCGTCATCTGCAATGATGGGGGAAAAAGAATGAGATAATAAAAATGAATAAAATGCATGTACCAGCGATACGTTACATTAGGTAAGCGGTAAAGGTTTAAATTACATTGATCAAATTTACTTCAGCGTCAGCACATAACGGGAACTCATTCCAAGTTTGTTCCCCACCAGCCGTTATGTAGTGGAGAACTCACGCGCGACTGAACCACCGGTAACTCGGTGCGATCACTTAGTAGTTTCAGTGTGTGTTTTTTCTTCTCAACCTTCCCCAATTTAAAAGCCGATTGAATGCGGGAGGCGAAAGGAGGAGGAGAGGAGCAGGGATGCATTTTTTATTCTTTGCCATGCGCAACGCACCGCTAGCTAGGTCCGTTGAAGGTCTGGGACACGAAGGAACGTGTTGAGGATGACATCCATCAGTTGAGGCGGAGAAAAAAAACTGAGCGAGAGAGAAAATTTCCTTTTTTTTCTTTCATTTTTTTACCTTTACTGTGACCAACCACCCCTACTCCTCCACCCCTCCCGCACCCGTTCCTAACAAGCAATCTGGAAAAACGCGCGCGCATTCTTTTTTATTCTACAAACGCACTTGGCTCCTATGATGGTTGTTGGCGATTTTCCCCATCCAAGCGCGCTCGCACACACACACGCACATTTATGTATTGAAAAAAAATTGAGGGGGAAGAGAAAAAATGGGAAATAAAAATGCAATGTTGTTTTTGGCGTGTTCGCGCGCCGTTGCTGTGATACGACGTGGAAAACAGCCAGCCTTATGCGAAACGGTGCATTGGCTCTCTCTTTCGTTTTATTTTATTCTCTCAGGATACTTTTTTTTATTGTGTATATTCCCGGCTCTCCGAGTTTCTTTTTTCACTGGTTCTGGGGAAAGAAGAATAGAGGAAGAACGAAAGGAACGAAAAAAAATCCCCCCTAGCGAACCGGATCGATTTGGGCGGTGGAAAACTGGGCTGCTCCACGGAAGAGGCACCGAAGCATTGACCTTCTTTTCTTCGTGGTCACACAAGCAAAAAGCGAGATGTTTTTCGACCAAAGACCAGTTAATTTTAATAATAATTTATTAGAATAAATCACACGCGAAAGCTAAGCACAAAATGCATCCATTTTGGGAAACACGAGCAAACTTTTGCAGAGTTTTCCACGATCCTGCCAATTTCAATGTCACCGGAATAATATGTCCCGGTGTGTGCGCAAGAAAAAAGAGAGTGCAAATGTGAGCGTGTAAAAAAATCTCCCCCCCAAAAAACACATCTACATAGAAGACGGCAAAAAAGTGATGAAATCTCATGGACGGCCGTGTACCCCACACACCCAGCTTACGGCTACCTATGTTGGTACTAGCTGGAAAATCTTTTCACATCTCCCCAAGATTGGTAAAATACAGAACCTTTTTTAGTTTCACGCTCGTACCCGGCAGTTATTAAACTGTTTTAAGAAAAGTACACAGTTTAAAACACAAAAATGCCTGTTCTGTGTGCGTGTAGTAGTGCGCCAGAAGAAAAAAATATTAAACTGAGCACCAACTCTCACACCATTCCAGTCGGGAAAACCTGGGGCCACGAGACAGATGGAGCGAGAAGGCACGATAGAGAGCAGTGTGGAGGGAAAATCACCAAAAAGGATGGTGAGGGGGAGTTGAAGCAACACCCCACCTCCCTCCACCCCTCGCCACCTTCGATGGAAAATTGCATCCACGATATTATATTTCACATTTTGCTAGATTTCGCGTTTTATTCGCTGGCAACCAGAATTCGCTTCCCGTTCCATACATCAATCGATGGACGGGGTTTTTGGAAATGCTGGGGCTTGATAAAGTTTTCCACCCGAAAGGGGAGACGGAACACATTACCTTGTCCGTGCGTGTGTGTGTGGTCGAAAAATGGGTGCAATTTTTTCGCATTAATTTCTTCGCACATCCAAATATCATGGAGTTCCAACCGTACCGTACCAACTTCTCCATAACTCCTCTTTCCTTGGCATGGATCCAGTACCGATTCCGATAACAAAAAAAAAAAAAAAAACCAAGGCAACAAAAAAATGCATACCCGTCGTGTGCGCGTGTGAGTGGGACTGACAGTTTTCATTTAATCGTCTGTCCAGACTAATAGACGGAAAAGCAGCTCTCATTTGACCGTCCCGAAAATGCTGTCTATGGGCCAGCCATCATCATCATCACGGCATCGGGAAAAGGTATGAAGTTCCCTCCACTCATTTTTTTTTTTTTACAAACTTCTCGCTGCTATACATATATAAAACTTTTCATATGTTTCAACATTTGGGTTTGATCTCTTATTTTCTCTTTCCCATCCCTTCCTGTGTGTGCGTGTATCTGTCTTTCTCTCTTTCTCTCTTGCTCTTTTTTTATATTTTCGGTTAAATCCATCCGTCGTCGCTCACAACCACAAAACCAGACATGGAGGGCCGGTCGCACACACCACGACCACGCTAGGTGCATTTTATTGCTCCAACTTCCTCCCGTTAACTCCCACCTTGACACCCTCGCCAGCTCCTCACCTACACCCTACCGCAAGGGAAAAAGAGGGCCCAAATGCTTCCAAAACCTACGCACGGGAAAACTCAAAAAAGGGCCTTTTTTCGTTCGGATTCCCGCACCACCGCCACAGCAACACGCACGCGGTAAAGGTTCGGGTGTTTTTTTCCCTTTTTCTCTCTTCATTTTATTAGCCCCAGCGAATTGTTGGGTGTGGTAGGGTTGTTTTTTTTTTTTCGGCTAGGCTGAATGTTTTTTTCTTACCTTTGCAAAAATATAATAGCGAGTCGATTGGAAATATTCAAAGTTCTGTTCACATTACTAAAATCATTTTCTTGTTACATTTTCCCACACAGCCAAAAACACAGGAAGTAAGGAAATCGGTAAGGAAATTTCGGTCTCAAGGACAAACGTGTTACACCATTCAAATTTGTCCTTACTCCTTACAAGGGGAAGAAAACACATTTCCAGTACGAGAAAATGACCACTTTAAAGGAGGAAGGTACCTCACATTAACATTGCATTTAAGTGACTGTACGGGTTCGGGTTGATACGAGCGGTCAACTTTTCACCCACCAAAAACCCATCGGTGGTCATCGTGTGTAGAATTTTTTCGCTTTGCCCACAGTTCAGCGTTCATAAAATTGCCGAACTAAATTCGTGTCGTAAAATCTACTAACGTGCGAGGTGGATATCGTTGGGCAGTTTGTTCGCCTGGCAGATCTTTAGAAGCGAACTTCGGTTTCGTGAAAACAGCTGCCAGACTTACATGGATGTTGAGTTTTTTTTTTTGTCGTTTTGTTTGACTGAAAACATTCAGTAACGGTAGTCCAGATAGATTGTGGTGTACCTCCTGGAAAGATTTTTCTTTTCATACACCTACATAAATTATCGTTGAATCAATCCATGCAAAAGTAATTTTTAAATCAAAATGAATATTATATAGATCGACTGTAACATAAATAATACTCCAATAAATACATAGAGGAACGTGGAGGGAAGAACGAACCAAAAAGAGAGCTAACTATATTGTAAAAATTTGAAAAATAAATTTCAACGTTTGTTATCAAAAATAATAAACAAAACCTCTTTAAGTACATAAAATCTTCACAATAATTATACTATTGAAAACTTCAGTCTGAAAAAAAAACGAATTAATAATTAAAAACTAGCGATGAGATTTTCCTCAGCAATGCACACACGCCAACACTCTCCAATCGTAGTTCCAATCGTGTGTGTGTGTGTGTATCCGATGCACGCTATTATTCAGTATTATTAACCCCCTCCAAAATGCTTGCCAGCCACTTTCCTAGGTGCGCTGGAATGAGACGCATCAAACAACAAATTCGCCCACCTCTCGAACTGCACACATCGTGTACATATTTACGCGCTTTTCCGAGCTTATTTCCCGTGTACGTCGGTGCTCGATGAAACTCGATGCGACATTATTATGTGAAATCCTTTTTCTGTGCACGCACTTTTTTTCTCGCTCTCTCTCTCTATCTTTCTCTCTCTACAATGCTGCTGTTGTCCAGCTAGTTAATCCTTTCGATTGAATGGAACGAAGGGTATGGTTGAACAGGACGAAGGGAGTAAGTAAGGGCAGTATCCTGTGATCGTTTCTTCCATTGTACCTCCCTGGACCATTGGTCTGACGTCGCCACATCATGATAACTGATTTAAGTGCTGATGAGGATGATTTTTCCCGACTAAAACTCAATTTTTCCACTTGTTCCGAAAAATGTGCCTGCCAGTAGTGCACGGAGTCGTGCATACGTACACTTTCCACCCATTTTACTCAACTGTATCGGTCTCATTAGTATGCTTAATTGGAAAGGGAGGAGTGGGGGGATAGGTGTAGTGAAAAAGATAAAAAATAGGAAAATTCAGTAAACGTCCGAGTGCGAGTCGGGAGCAACAACGCGCAGGACACTTTATTTAAAATTTCGTTTTAAATTATAATGATGTCCATCATCAAACGGACCCACCACAACTGTTCGCCACTGTTTTCCGTTTACCCTTTTCTCCTTGTATCCTTTCCACATAGGCCTATCAATGTGCAGCCAAAGAGAGAGAGAGAGAGAGAGTGAGAGGGTAAAACGGATTTTACCATTATAAACCGGGAAGCATAGGAGAAACGGACCAAAAACCGCCGCGGAGTGAACCGTATGCTGGGACAAAACATAAAGGGGATGAATTCGCGAAATGCGTTCGCGTATGTATGTACCCCCTTCTCCACAGCTCTTCCCTCGCTTGACCACCTCACAACACGTGAAGCGTCGTCCATCGAAATGCCTCCGCCGTGCTGATGCGCAGCGAAAATCGGATCGTAAATGAAAAAAGGGCTCTCCCACCCGCCCAGCCCTGATGATGCTGCGTTGCGTTTTTTGTCCTTATTCATTGCGCCCTCCATCGTATAAGCAATTGCTACATACGCCCCAACACTGGACTGGATTCGACCACTAACTAGCGCACTAGAGCTGTATTGGTGTGTGTGTGTGTGTGGGTGTGCAGGGAAGCAGGGTGTTAAATTTTTAAAACCCCAACCCAACCCAACAAGGCCTGATTAAAAAAAAGGTGTGAGTGAAAAATATCGATTGAAGTTCAGCTACGGTCTGTGCCTGGGCATTTTGGTTCGATTTTATAAAAAAAATGAATTTCCAGTCCTTCTAGCAGCCCGTTTGATCCGTCGCTGCTCGGTGCGTTTGCATGATTGCATTTACTATTGGTGCTGTTCCAAAACGGTAAAGTTTTACAACAAAAAACCGTATAATATTGCAATTTGGACGTGTATAATATAACATAAGAAATAGAGAGTTTTATGATGGAAATATTTAGTTCAGATTATTTTTTGAGAAGGTACGAGGATTTTATTTTCATCGTAACGTTAGCTAGAACATCGCATAAAAAAATTAAATGAATTTACAGTCATATTTGAAATGATCCAAATGCAAGCAAAACGCCTCAAAGTATGCAATTTAAAATAGAAAATATTAAAAGAATTAAATAAAAATAAATAATTAGCAAATCTATAATACAAACTCCATATAGTTGTATAACAAATCAAATTAATTTAAATAAACGAAATCTAAGAAACAAAACCTCAAGCAAATCAAAACCGTTAACTGCCAATCATTAATACAACTTTGATGATAAAACCCCGTTTTAAAACACTTTTAACTGGTGTCTTTAGCTTTTTTTCTCATTCTGCAGCTACGCAGTTCATTCGACATTTTTATTTATGAACGCGTCCCCAAATGGGGCTGATGCAGTAAGAAGAAAAAAACAAACATCACGACGCTTTTCCTTTCGCGCTCGCGAAATGCACTCTCGGTTTCTTTGTTCGCGTGAATGTCGTGTCACGCAAATGAAGGAAAAAAGTCTTGCCTTCCTCGTGGAAGAAAAATAAAAATCGCTCACGATGGGCAACAAAGATAAATAGGAGCGAGAATGATCTACAACGACCGTGGATGTTGGGAGGATGCAACGCTCCACAGTTCGATATTCTCTAGGCCAGTTTTGCGACTCATTGAGAGCGTTCTTTCTTTCACGAACATGGCTGCTTCCTTTCCTCAGCCAAACAGAACATTGTTCTTTCTTGTCTTTATTCGACTGTTGACTGGGTTTTTTAGTTAGCTATCCTTTTGCATCAAACCGAGAACAAAGAAAATAGCAAAAGCTGTAGGAAAATAGTGACAAAACGTTAACATTTGGTTCTATAGTATGGGAATGTGCAGGAAGCATCACTCGTCACTTGCAATAAGTCCACAATACTTGCCAAAATTGCTTCAAAATAATTGCAAAATTACCTTACCACACTCAATGGAAAAGTAAAAAGACTGGAAAAATAAAGTTCAAAATAATAATTGAGTTGGGTTCATTAAAAAGTCCCTAGAAACAAAAAATAAAGCATCATGATCAGCCACCCATCATACAAGGCTTTTTATTGGGTTTATTTAACTGTTTGTATGGATGGTTATGGGGTTTTTTTGTGTGCGCTACTCGTTTCTGTGCAGGGTCGGAATATTTTTCTCCATTTTTGGACACTCATTTACATACGAAATGAGTGCATGCGTTATGGTAGGTTGTCGAACCAAAACGAGGACCAAATTTTCCATTTCTCTCACAATTTCCATACTTTTCTCTGTTGGAACAACACATCCCAACATGAAGCTCAAGAGAAAAAGAGAAAGAGTTTCGAAAAAAAGGGTTTTTTTTTATTTTTTGCTTATCACACGATTTAACTCACACACCCGCACGTAATTTCCTTTGCTTCATGTACATTGAACAAGAGTTTTTCAATTAAACATTAAAAATGCACAATGCACATCATTATCACACGCAACGCACTCATCGCCGGGGTTGTGTTTGGGTGACATGTTTTGCGGAAATACACTGCGGAAACTGGCATGTGCATTATCTGCAATGGCCAGCATCATTTCCAATGGTACATGATGCACATCCCTTTGTACATCCTTAACGCATTCTGTTTAATCCTTGTTCCCCTTGCATGGACAGGTACATAAACGATCGGCCTGTGTTGTGTGCATCGAAACTGCGGGAGAGTTTAATGCATCTGTGCAAAATGCAATAATAAGGTTGGAGTACACTGCGGAGCATTGCAATCCGCGTGAGGCATGTGATGGACACTGATTAAGGTCCGGTGTTTTTTTTCTGCTGTGTGTGTGTGTGTGTGTGTGTTTGTATACGTCTGCTTTATTTGGCTTATCTAGTACATTCGCTTTGTATGGTGATGTTTGACTTGCAGTCCTGTGGAGGATTTTTCCGTGGGTGGTTGCACCACCGACGCACACTCATTGTGTGCAATTCCCGATAACGCAAACCCCTTCCATCCTCGCAGCCCTTTTAAATGCATTATTGGTGATGTCGGATGCAGTGACGGCAAAGTACACACGCACGTACACCAAAAATGAACTCCAACCTACAGGAAACTAAAAAAAAATAAATAAACCGATAGAAAATCCACACAGAATGAAGTAAAAATTCGTACCAAATATTTTGTACAGCCAGCTCGGCACTGTGTTTTTTTTTCGGTTCTTCCCATTGCCCCGTTCCACCGCGGAACATAAAGTGCATCGGACAGAAAAATCAATATTCCTCCAATGTTCTCATGTTGCAAAATTTTCGCTATCGAGATGATCGCCGATGCACACCATACCATGACCGTTGTAGCCATCAAAGAGCGAAAGAGTAATACAGAAATAAAATTATTCGCCGGGTAGGAAAATTATTGACGTGAAATAAAATTTCACTCAAATATAATCAGTTTTTTAGGTAAATATTTGATAAAAAGTTAAAAATAATAAATTCATGCAAAACCTCATTTTAAAAATATATCTCTGTCTGTAAAATGAAGGAAAATTGCATACAATTAATAATACCACACGTGAATTAAATAAAATCGTCCCACCTACCAAAGCGCATTATGCACCGAGATGCACTCGGCGTCACCGTGAAATGATTGAGTTATTCTACCGAAATTTAATTAATTATGAATTTACAAATGATGTGCACCCTGCGACACCGGGCGACTGCCAGCTTATTTATATGCCTGCATGCTCCATTCTTTCGCATCCCTTAAAATCCGAACACAGCCCCAAACAACCACTCGACCGTAGTGTGTTTGGCCCGAAAATAATACCAACCTCCACCAACCGTGGTCGAAAATTGGAAATTTCCGTATCGGAAAATTTGATCACCCGACCCCTACTCTCTCCCACAAAAAAAAAAATGGAAAGTGCATTGATAATGCGCGGGGTTGCAGCTTTTGCAACAGGACACAATTGGGCACCGAGTGCTCGAAGTTGAAGCTTAATGGAATGTTTGTTGTAGAGGATGAAGAGGGAAAAAAAAAGTTTGCATACATTAAAGAAGAAAACAAAAATAGACGTACACGCGTACCCTGGTACATAATTCTACCGTGCTGGACAATTCAATCACCGAAAACGATGAAATTTCAAACGAAACGCGCCATCCTGGTGGGGACACGGACTGGAATGCAGTTTTTAAAAGGCATCCAACGGTGCAACGCTTTTTCTGAGTGGTAGTGAAGATTTTTAAATTTTTGGCCGGATGGGCTATAGTGAAACCAACAAACAAACAAGCAACAACAAAAAAACAACAACCACACCGAGCGTTGATTGACGTGAGTTTGAAGTGCTGAAGTGAGGCAGATGCATACCGTTTCCGTTGAGGAGCGCAATGTCATTGTGGGCGATGCACCGATGAGTGCATTCGCCAGTCATTTGGGATTTGTGATTGAGAGGCTGCCAATTGCAGAAAATAAGTCCTTTTTATGTTTGCTTGCTAAATTATGCGATTTTCTTTTCGCTCCCGAATAAGCAAGAAAATTATGCGATATTTTTCAAATAATAATGCAATACTTTTATTAAAAAGAAAAAAATATGTAAAATAATAAAGCACATAATTTCATAATCAAACCGAAGTTTACAGTTTTAAAAGCATTTCCATGCAGCACTACTACCCAATAAGCCTTATGAAGTTGCCACAATAATTGCAACAATTGGCGAAAAATACCCACTCAGCCATAGCGCACCAAATACGGCAGTACCGGAGGACGGATGCAATAAAACTGTTCACCAAAAATAACGAACATCCATAAAAATCTGCACTGAATGGTGTATATGTCAAACCGTATAAAAGAGAATGAAGACTTTGTTAAAATGATCGGTGACCAAGAAGCGGTCAGGGGGGTAATTTTTGGGTTTTTTTTTGCAAAAAAAAACATACACACACACACACACATACGCAACGAACAACTGAAACTCGTTGCGCGGATGGTCACGGCTGGGGTAACGCATTAACGACGCATTTTGAGCACACGCTGGATGATTTTTGATGAAGTTTTTATCATAATGGGAAATTAATGTACGAATTTCGGCTCAACTTTTTTTTTCTTTCCCTTCGATTGTTGCAAGGTTCTTTACACTTTCGGTGAAACAATGTTCACCGCGTTTGGGATCTGCGTGTGTGCGAAAATGGCTGCTGGGGGAGTCAATTGAACGAAGGAAAGTGCATTTTAGCAAAATTGCTCAATTAAACAGTTTGCTGTTTAGATACTCGGTTCATGAACGAACCCGGATGCGACATTTTGGATAATTTATTAAACATACTATCATAAAACTAAAATCATGTGCTTCTAAACAAATCTAAATAAATTTAAAGAGGTATGTTGAAATTGTTGGTGTCATTTAAAAAAGGCCCACGAATCTGCCCCAAATTTATTCCCAGCCAGCTTGGCGCAACTACCAACGAAATTTGCACACCTTGCGGAACGAATTCACAATTGCAAACTTCACCGATTACTGTTGCACGACGCAGCGAGCCTTATCTTATCATGTACCGCCGAAAAAAAAGGTCAGATATGAATGATATTGCTAGTGCTACGTGCTGATGAAGGTTGAAATGTCATTCGATGGCAGTGTAGTGTTGCTCTTGCTAGACAAGTGTGTTTGTGTGTGTTGTCCAATGCAACCATTTTTCGCCAACCCGAATAAGAATTGGGCGTAAATCACTTGCACACTCGTTGGTTTACCTGCAGCACACACGGAGATTAGATGCACCGATGTAGATATTATTTACGACGTCCATTATCGTCTCTTGAGGGTGGTGATGGTCAATATTAAATTTATTCCTTCTCCCAATCGATCACTACCACAGCGAATTGGTGTGGAATTTAGTGCCTGTCGGTGTACACCTCTTTCCGAACTATGCCAGTGCTCCAAAACTGTTCTTCAGGTTAACATCGTGCAGCATATGTATGACTCAACCATACCGTAACGCGTACGCAACCTACGCAAAAGCCCAGCGTCACACTTCCGTTGCTACACTCAGCTTGTGGTCCCAGGGGAGCCTGTAGCAATAAAAAAAAACCAAACGGAACATGTGCACTCTCGCTTGCAGGCCAACAGCAATGGAATTATAAATTACAACCCGTTATCACTATCGTACCATCGCGATACAGACCCACGTTACCGTTAAGTATTTCCTGCACTCGGGATTTCTGCGTCTCCCAGGATGTCACCTTTCACTGACTCCGCTTCACCAGTGACAGAGTGCGAAGATCGTAAAGTTCGCTCATCGAAATGGGATCAGCTATCGAACCTGTCGTTGTTGGCACTCGCAATCGTCGAGTATCTACTGTAACTTCTAAGCGTGACGTAAAATTTCCCATTTATACAAACTGTCAAGTTAAAGCAGTAGAAACTGGTGGAGCCACACCTAGTGGCAATAAAAATTTAATAAAAAGACAACTAAAATGACAAACCCATTATCTTGCTTATTCTTCTAGAATGCAGATCAGATCATGAAGTCATTATTTCTATCAAAACTAAATTTGCAGAATCCCCACTTACCGAACATCATCGCCCCGATGCACCCAAATACCATAATTGCACACTGCAAACTGCAAATTGCCGCCGACAAAAAAAAACTAAATAACCAGCCGAATCACTCAACCATCAACCCTGTGGCGCAACGTTCAAGTTCATGACCTTCACAAAATGGCAATCATCTGGACATGGCGAGCGTTTGATCGTACTCGTGGCATAGCGCACGACATAACCCACCACCAACTCCTTCCGGGCGTACGTGTGTGTATGTGTGAACTAGTGTGCAAATTTTGAACACAAAAAAAAACAGAATGCTCACAGCTCGCACAACAGAAGAACGCCCTGTAGAAGACTACAGGAGACCTACATTTGTTTCATCATTCCGCGATCGGGTTCGAATTAGATCGTTGAAGATGATCGAGTACTTTTGTGAATGTTTGAACCAAACCCAAAGAGGCTCCGTTTTTCGGGTCATTATATATGCCGTGTGTTGTCGTTGTGCCTCATAACATACAGACTCCATTCCACTGTGCCAAGTGGCCAGTAATGAGAGGTCTTCTCTAGAGCGACAGCCAAAAAAAAATCACCGAAACTGAAGAGCAAAATAAACTCGACGAGAACTGCGGTCGCGAGTAGTGCGTCTTTCGTGACGACGCACCGAATTGTTTACCATCCCCAACCGTCCACCCCTAAGGGGGGTGGGTTCTGTCGTACAAAACATTGCCAACATGTCTTGGTCGTTCCGGGAATTTTTCTTTTTTTTTTCTTGTTGGAAAACAGCAAACAAAACAGACACAGAGCCAAAAATGCAAAACGAAACGACAGAACAGAAACATGCAAGGGCGAGAGCGGAACCTAACGGAGAAGATGTATGAGTGTTATTATTTTTTGCGCAAAATTTGGTTATACAGCCTAAAGCAACTGACAAGTATGTGGGATCAAAAGCGAGGTATATAATTTATAAAAATTCATAGTATTATGAAAACCAAATTCAGATGATAGATAAGAAATTCACTGAATCAGTGAATGCTATGAAGCATCTTAAAAATTAAATAAATAATTGAGATTTATAAATTATAATTAAGAAAAAAAATTAAATAAAAGCAATTTAAGCAGCAAGAGAGAAGAAATGATTGTAAGGAGATAAACATAAGATCACAGGTATGAGATGTACAAAGAAGAAAAGTGTTAATACACTAAACTAAATAGATAAAAAAATAAGAAACATTATAAAACAATAAAAGGGAAAAAAAGACAAGAAATATAAGAAAAACGCAAGCAATCAACATGCTCCGAATGAAACATTACAAAACATTGGAACGGAAAAAAAAACAAAAAATGTTACATTTTACCGCTAAATCTCAGTACGGCACGAAACAACAACACCACCATAAACAGTGCCAGAATCGATCTTTGCAGTGGAAAACGTAATGTATCCACGGGACAGGTTAAGTTAGCCGTTGCGTGTGTTGTGCGATTTTTGGCAACCCGTACTTCCGCCCCGTACCCTCTCCACTCCATGCACGCGCTCGTCTACGCTCGTGCATGTATTGTGTGGGCTCCCGTCGAAGCAACTTCAGTTCGCGGCCAAGGAAGAACGCGCGCGCATTCCGTGTTTCACGTTCACACACAGCCATTCCGCTGTTTTACCCTCACCATGTTGCTTTTATTTTTGCAAACAACTCTTCTCTCTTCTGCTCGTTTTGATTCTCCACTTTTTTATTCCTTTCTTTGTTGTATTATCTGTTTTTTTTTTTTCGTTGCTGTTGCTGTGTTTCGTTGTGTCTGCACTCACATGCTAACTATATTCACCCGCTGCTCGCGCTGTTACGTTCCCTTCGGCCGCGTGTTCGCAGATTTGTTTCGATTAGGTTGTTATTTTTTCTGCAGTTGCTTCTTCCTTCACCTTCTGCTGGTCGTTCTTCTGCTTTGCGCTGGCAATTATCGTCTCTTTTTGGTATCGCGTCGCGCGCTAGAATCATGTCCGAAAGACAACGTCGGGCCACGGCGGCAGTGATCGAAACCGAGCCGCCATTTGCCACCGCCTTCGCTGCCGCCACCAACGCCGACCGGTTGCTGGTGTTTTTTCGGTACACGTTGACTTTATTCACCCCCCCCCCTCCCCCCTTGACGGTCAAATTTCGTGTGCATATAGCGATTTTTTTTTGCTTGCTCGTATTAATTTCTTCTCCTTTATTATTCAATCCATCGCTACCGGTTCTGATATGATCTGCAGTTCTTGAGGTTGCTCAACAAAACTAAGTCCGGTTGGGGGGAAAAAGAGCATAACAAGAATCGCAGTTGTACGCGATTTTTGTCACTTTTTTCATATTGCTAAAGGTCATTTACGTCCGAATAGCCAACAGCAAACAAAACATTGCATTTATGCAATGCACAATCAAAAATGCATGGACAGAATTTCAAATTTGAAATTTACAATTTTTATAATTTCTCCTAATTTACACATTACCCATCGAACGTTGTCCCCGTGCACCTTTTGCCATTTCCTTTCTAATCATTGTACAATCTTACGTTTTTTGTGTTAGCGACAATGCTTTGGATCATAAAATGAAACAAAAACCACACTCACACACATTTGAAAGAGTCGAATTTCTGGTTTTGCAACTCGTGGCCGAATTTGGGCAACCCTGATTAAGAAAAACCCGTTTTCAAAGCCTATCCTCCCCCCACGAAAAAGTGCACACACGTGCATATAGGGGTGGCTGGTGGTGTTGGCGGTGTGGACGATGATGGTGGAGGCGCATTCGCCTGTGGCAGAAGTTCAATCTCCTCCCGAACACACACCCGAAACCCGTATTCACTTGTTGGAGGAAAGATTCTTTTAGACGATTTTTTTTTTTTATTTGGCGTTTTATTTGTTGCATTGTCAGATGAACATCACATTTCCGAACGCTATGAGTTAGTAAATTCTATTAAACCCATAAAAAAGTCCCTTAAATAGAAAAAGAGATCGAAAATTGTACTTTTAGAGCATTTGCAAAATAATGCTTCTAAAATATGCGATCTTTTATTCCATCGCTATTATCGTTTCTTTTGACTAGGTTCTTTTTTTAGTTTAAGTTTAGAAAAATCACAAAAGATTGAAATAGTAGTATGTTATATTCCCTTTCGCTAATAGTACAAGATAACAAATAAAACTCACCACAATGTAACAGGTTACAAAAGTTCAACCAGGAAGACACCGACCGAAGCACGCTGTTTCTCTCGATTCCTTCCACTAAATTCCACCTGCTTGATCCCGGACTTTGCTCAAATCATAGTCTTAGCCAAACACTTAATCACGTACACAAACACACAAAGAATCACACACGCTCCACGCCAAAAAACTATCGCACACCTTATCTTGCCGGAGTAAATCGTCCACTTGTGCGGGAGGAAACAATCGAATCGCCCGAACCGGAAACAGCGCGCCACACCGTGCCACACACTATCGCGCGCGAAGTAACACAGGAAAAACCGTACCGAAAGTGTGTGTGCGCAAACTTTTCATCGATGGCACCGGACAATACAAGTTCCAACACGATTTTTTTCACTCTCCATTCTAATTACTTGCGCAACATTTGATAATACCGAGCAGCGAAACAAACTTAATTTCGAAGGGTGTTTTTTGTTTTCCTTTTCTTTTCCGTTTTCGTTGTCAAATGTCCAAATGCAACGCCAATCCACCCGGAAAAAGTTAATGCAATTTTAAATGGTGCCACAATTTACACGGCCAAACGTTGATGCCCGCCCGTCCTTGAGTGTGTTGGCGGCGTGGATTGAAAAGGGCATGCAGGATTGGAAACGAACGAACTAATCGCACTAGCACTTTTGTTAATATTTTTGCAACATTCTTGCTGTTCGTTTCATTTTACACCTTCCCGGCAAAGGCTGGTAACGGAACGGAAGCAACGATATTCATCTGACAGCAGCTAAATTCCCGTACGAAACTCAGTGTTGGCAATGTTACAGTAACAGAAAATGAAGCAAACACAATAAAGTTCTTCCAAAGGATGCACCGATAATGAAGCGCCAAAGTTGAAAATGAGGATCACCTGTTTTGTTTGGCTCTAGAACACACCTTCTACGCTGCCACGGGAATTTTCTTCTGCTCAATTTTCACTCTCACATTTAGCCGAACACACGCATCACTAAATATTTGTTTTGTTTTTTGATTCGAAGGAAACAAAAATGCCGAGCAAACACAACGAACAAATCATAAACGCGTAACGTCGCGAAACGGTTCCCCGGTTGTACGGTTGTGCTGGTTACATTTTCATCCGTGTTTCTGTTTGGTGCTTCGGTTGCATGTCTTTCACGTGCTTGTAATTTGGGTAATTTTTGTTTTACTTTCACTGCTTTTAAAAGGGACGATCAGTACGAAAGAAGTAACCTGCAACAGAAGAGAAAAACACAAAAATCGTTAGAAATTTTGCCATTAAGTCGACAGACAAGTACTAAGAGTAAAAAACTTAATCCAAACAGAAATCCTACAAATTTGTGAGAACAGAAAAACTCCTCACAAGACGAATCTTTCCTAAACACACGACACATAACAGTTCGTAACGCGTATCACCGTTACTACCACTACTAACGAATACTATTTGCGCCACGAATGCTCCAACAACGGCGTTAGCGCTCGTCGACGCTGCGCTGCTGTTTAGGCGATCTTCTTCGCGTCCACCAAAGTTCGGAAAAAGACAAAGCGGGAAAAATGTCATTTTTTTTCGGTTCCTCTTTGTTATTCCACCCACATGCGCCGTGCCACGTACTCCTTCCATCCTCTGCACCGAAAGGTGGTCACATTCGTATTTGCGGGGGAATGGATGGATGGATGATAGCGAAGAACAAGATGAGGTTTGGTCGAAAAAAAAGGTGCCATACTATTTTTCTCCTTCATCATCCCACTAGGAAGAAGACTAAAGCAGAAAAAAAACCACCGAAAACCCCGAATAAACCGGCACGTACACATGTACATGGTCGCGCGCGAACGTACACGGTGACGGTGTGTAACCGCGCCATTGCTACCATCAAACGGAAAAGCGGAACATCGTCCCGTCGTTTCCCGTGGTGTTGGTATCGGGGTTTTTTTCTTCGAGGGGGGGGTGAGTTCGTGGTTCACTGTATGTGTGAATCTCTTTTTTTCGTTGATGACCAAGTGAACCGAAGGGGGGGAAAAATCCCCAAAAAAGAATTTTGTCGATCACCGACGTAATGTCAAATGAGAGACAGTGATGTGTGCATGACATCAGATTTTGGAAGCGGATGTTGAAGATTTTTTCCTTCCTTTTCAACCTAGTGGTGTCCAACACGTTCGGTAAAAGGTGCTTGGGGACAGAGCATCTACTTAAGATAACTGACTACTACAACGTTCACTAACACACAAATAAACACACACACACACACGAGCGCGCAAGCGATGGAGAACACAACCGTATCCCAGCACATTTGCCCAAATCCGTCATCCAAATTGACAGCAGGGTTCCACTGCCTTCTTAGATCCTTTCTTTGCACGTACCGTTACACTCGCTTAACGATGCACGGTGAATCTTTCATGCCCTCTGTCCAGCGTTCTGCCTTGTGTTGGGTGGTAAAAAGTAAAGCGTTTCAAACGACAACAATAATGGACTTGTGGCACACAACAGCAGGATAAATCCACCACTGCAAGAGCGCGCGCGAATTTTCGAACCCACACCCGCGGGATACACGGTACGAACCAACTTGGCCAGACTTTTTTAACAAAATAATAATAATTCCACCGGGATCACAAATGCGGCTGCTGCTGCTACTGCTGCTGCTGGTGCCGCCGAACGGATAAAGAGCATATTACAGACTGAGTGCGTTTTCTCTGTTTTCTATTTTAGCTGGTCCGGAGCCGCAAACGCGTCGCGCGAATCGCTGTCAGTTGTGTGCGTTGTCGATCTCTCGTGAGATTGTAACGTTTGCTCCAGTAAAGGCACGACCGTGAGCAAGCGAGACAAGCAGGCGACGAACGCGCCATTGTCGGACCAGCGCAAACGAGAAGCAAAACCGCGTTTTGGGGAGGTTGAGTCCCGGCATTTCGCCCCAATAATGCGCTCTCTTTTGGTAGGGTTGCGAGAGTCCTGTTTGGCTGAGAAACTACGGGGAGCCTGACGCACTCCCCGTTGGTCGGAGGAAAAAAAAAGTGCTGGTTGGATGCATCATCGGTTGGGGAGTGTGCTGGGGAGCGATGCAAACGCGACAGCAAATGAAGAAGAGAACAAAATTATACATGAAACAACGAGGGGGGGTGGGCAGGAGGGGTGTGAAATTGTCAAAATGCAACCTTCAACTTCCCAGCGCTGGCAATGCAAAAGCGAGAAGGAATGTTACGAGTGCAAGCGAAAGGGAAATCTACTTAATACATATGCACACACGCATAGCAGAAACCGGGTTTTTGCAACCGGCTTCGAGCGTGGATGTGGTAGTATATGGGGAAAATTTTTACCCCAACACAGGAGAGCAAAATCATGTGAGAAAGAGAGAGAGATAGAGAGGGAGTGAAAGAGAGGGCTTTAAAATTTCTTCCCTGCACTATGGGCGCGTTCGGTCGGTTTCATGCAAATGTGCAGTGCGCCCATCGCTGCAATGCAATGCATGCACGGTGCAAGGTGCAGGTAGAAGCAGCCAAACAGTAGCACAAGCACGCCATAATGAAAGTGAAACAATGGGACAGTGAAAGTGGGAAATGCACAGTGTACGGGAAATTTGCCGCGCACCACATGAACCACCAGGTGGCTCCATCGGGTAAATGAAAAACAGCAACCACACGGGAAAACTTTCCTTTTTGTTTGTTTTTTGAGAAAATTTAATTGGAAATTAATTTCAAATTAATTAAAAATTATTTGACTAGTGCTCTAACAGCTACTAGAGCGACTACCTAAATAGAGAATATATTAACAAAAGTCTTGGAGATTATCGAAGAATGAATGAGTAAGAGTAATAAACAAAAAAGAAATAACTTTTTAACTTTTACTTAGACCGTAAAACAGACAAAAAAACCGCCAACAAACAAAAAGATGTAAGCGACATCAAAACATATGAACCATTATCGCACGTTATCTCTATCAGTCGGGTTAATAGGAATTAATTCGAAATGCCCGACCTCTCCAATGTGTGTAGAAGAAATTTATTATCAAATGCACCGAAACACTATCACATACTTACACACTCCTTAAGACACATTTGGGGATGCAAAAGCAGGAAAAAAAATGGAACTTTGATCCACGTTTTGGGAGCACCACTTTTTTGCGTCTTATTTTTGAGTCACTTTAAACAGGTAACGCGTTGTTTATGAGTGGTCCATTCCCACAACGCCAGCAAAAGAAACAACCATGCACTTACACACAAGTTTCCGAAACGCATCAGGCCGAAACAAAACACTTGACTGTATTTTAGAAGGTCGCTCTAATCGAAATTTGCCGACGAAATACACACTTGGCTAAGAACAGTTCGGCTTCGGCTGTCATCGTCGCATACTGATTCCTAAAGTAAAGCGTTACCAAGCACACCAACACATACCACCGACGTACGAAACAACACTTCCGTCAAAACGCGAAACGAATCTGCTGCTGGTGGTGGGTTCGATAGTGGGGAGCACCCTTTTTTGCATCCAATTCGCGGCATTTACCCCTCCGCTTCTGTGACGTATCTTCTCGTGCGCTTGGTGCGTTAGACGTTGGTGTTGGTCACCGATCAACGACGGTACACATACGCGCACCAGACGCACCGTAGTTCTGTTGTTTCCCCGATCCAGAAAACGACCAGATCGTCCGAAAAGTAACGCGCGCACTTCACTCACTTCCGAAGTACAATGCAATAAAAGTGTAAAAACAAAATCAAGCAACCTCTGCTGGAATGACAGCTGTCTGGTAGAAGATTCCGTAGCTTTTGCGGTACGAACAGTTTGACGACGTGACGGCAAGATTCAACCACTCCGGCACAGGTTACCAGTGCGACAACTAAACCACACACGCTCCACTGCTGGATGTGCGAACGTGAAGGTGTCGGATTTTTTTTTTCGTTTCGGGTCACCCGTGAGTTTTTTTTTTTCGCAATACGCGTTGGCGGTGTTTGTAATTTGCTACCGCGAGACGCTCGACCAAGTGAGGGAAGATGACGCGGCGCGCACCGGCAAACACACACGCCGGGTTTTTTTCGTCGCCGAATGGCTAACATATTTTATTCCATGTGTGCGAATTTGAGAATATTGTGCGCGAGCGCGAAACGCGCTTTTCGCGAATTTTGCCATCACCAACACAGTAACACACGGCTCGGAGTGGGAGAGATGGTAATACTGCTGAAGCTGAGCTGTTTTTTTTTTGCTTTGATTTTTATTCCATTTCGCACATTTTTTTTGCTATTTCTCTCTTTTTTCACGCAAATAGATAAGTAAACGGTAATACACTATGTTGAATACGGGTATGGAAGATAACTAACGGTTTTTGGTAAGTGAATATTAGTAACTACGTCGCCTGTCTTCCTAAACAAAAGATAATATACCTTAGATACCGGTATGCTTCCAAAGGGATATGGAGATCGTGATCGATCAAAACAAATTAATAGAAACGGTACCCCTTTTGTATTAAGTCTCTCTCTCTCTCTCTCGCTCGCTCACGCCATCTTTTACTTACCCTGTGACGTCAGCTCAGCTCCCCAGTGAGTCACCCCTTTGCTAGTGAGCAACCGCGTGTCATCGCGCGTTAGAGATCTCTCGCAATTACGAAAAGCGTGAGAGCACCGATGCTCGCGGCCGTACTGTGTTCGTCCGCCTTTCCGGCATGCATTTGCGCACTCGGTTTGTTATTTTAGACATCTTGTGAATATACCGCCACTCGGACCAGTTCTTTTTTTTCGCTTTTGGTGCGTCCCTTGGACTTTTTCTATTTTTATTATACGATGAATTTGTAGCGTTGGTTTTTCGTTTTTCTCCGCTTCCTAAAGATGATCTTTTTGCTGTTAAGTACAGCAAGATGCAACTAACAGGAATACAGCTCCCTCTCGCTAGCTAACCCTTCCCCACTAGCGACGGTTGGCATCGGGCCAAACGATTGGGCTTGGGTTGGGGAACCAGCTGATAATTATGATGCCTCTCCTTGTTAGCCTGGCCAGTCGGGTGGCCTTGCCTGATGAAGTGGTGAGTTTTATTTACATTTGAAAAGTCAATCATTGAAACAGGTTTTCTGGGAAATCGTTCATGTTCGCCCAAAACCACTCGAACGCTCTGCCAAACACTTCGGGGAGAAGTTTGGGCCCGATAAGGTGTTAATTTTCGAGTGTTAAATTTTCAACGACCCGCGAGTTGTTTGGGATTGTGTGGAAGAAGTTTTCTTCCATTTTTACCAACCATTTAAAGTAAATAATGATTCGGAAAAGTGCACAGCAATTGGTTGTACATTCCATCTAATCTTTTCAAGTGCGACACATCTTACTTACCCGCTCAACGTTAATTATTCCCTCGGTCGTGGTTTCTTCTCATTTCTTTACATCAAAAAACTGCTGTAGATGTCCACGCGAAACACAAACCTCCTCGTGTTTTTGCTTATCACATGTCTTAGCGGCACGAGATAACCTTTCCTTTAAGAAAACGACATGCCCGTGTTCATTAAATTCAAACATGCATGAAAAAAGGAGTTGTTTTCCTACGCGTGACATACGCAAGGGCGGCATGTCGAAAGAACCGTCGTTAGAAGGAACGCAATTCTTAATTTGGGGTAACAAACAGGCCCTCTTAAAACGGCATGTGTACATCACGACCTAGCACAACGAGATTGTTTTTTGAGCGTTTTTATTTCTTTAGATCGTCGGCAAACTATGATTTTATTTTTTCCTACACCCAATCATACTGATAATGCTTTCCTGTTTTGTGTAAACACTGCGTAACAAACGAGTACGTTAAAGTATTCCTTCAATAACCTTCGGCGCACGCTAACCCAGAGAAAGAAGGTTTAAAGTTACGTAAGAATAACGCAAAATTCAAATATATTCCGCCTTTTCCGGTGGTGATAATTATTCGATCCTAACTTACTGCGCAAGTATGCTTTGATAAGGGAAGCAATGAAGAAGGACAACAAATCTGCTCTACCGTGACCTATTCCAAGCTCGTTTCCAGTGAGATACGGAAGGAATGTGTTCTAAGAAATTCGAACCCGTTTGTGTGTTTTTCGTGAAGCTTAGAGCAAAACGTTCGTGCTACTTATGTTTTTGCTTCGATGAAGAATAGTTTTTTTTTTTTATTCTTCTATCATTTAATGACACAATTTAAATTAACATGTTTTATGCATCGATTTGCATATTGTAGACGAAATTCTACAGAACTTCACCTGGTCCAAATTTCAGTTTCATGAGCTTCACAAATAAAAAAAAGCTCTCCACTTCGTAAATAATGTTTTTAAACATGAATAAAGTTGATCTTACTTGCTTGGAGGTGATTTCAACAATGTAGATCAAATCTCGAAAAAAACCCCTAGAGGCTAACCTCATTTTACGGACACCATTCGAGCGTCCTTTCAACCAAGCAACTTAAAACAATTGTTCGCTCCTTTTCGTCCCTTTTTTTTGTATTTCGCCAACAAAACGTTGTACCATTCGTTTGCTCGTTCGTTACGTACGCTATGTTTTCCAGTCGATAAGATCTACAACAAACTGGCGTCAGAAGCTCCGTTATGTTTCCAATATGTTTCTCATGAAATTTCAATACTTCCTCACATCGGTAATCATGCGAAGCGGAGCAGAAGAGGGCAAAAAACGCACCACACATGCATGCAAAGATCTCAAAATGATTTATGAAGTGTTTCATAAAAGACAAAGCAACAAAAAATTGATGGCACCGATTGCAGTCCATCGGTCGGGCCTGTTGGAAGAACCGCCCTTAAGGTATTTTGATTGAATTTTGCACTCCCAAAGCTGGAGTGGAAAACTCGTGGCGCAGGTTCGAAGGTTTCGGCTCGGTTCAGGTTAATTTCGCTTAATTTATGCTCGTCATTTATGCTTCGATCCGTGTCCTTTCAGGTGATCGCTTTTGTTCGTGCTGCCGGCTACTTCCAGCTCCGTTAACGATCGTTTTGGGGCGAAGGAAAAAGATTATTGGAAGCTACGGTTTTGGATGGGGAGTTTTTTTGTTTCGTTTTTGTTTTGCTGTTGTGCTTATTATTGCCACTGGTTCCAGTGTAACGTGCAACACTGACTGCTGTGCTGGAAATTTACGAGATCAAGATCCATGTGGGACCAAAGAGGGACCACGTCAGAAGGGGTAGGTCGTAACAGCTTTTTTTATTAAATAAATATGGGCGAATAATGATAAAAGTTAAGCAAATACTGCAGCTAAGTGATCTTACCGCAAACGAACGCTCGGGCAACGGGTTGTTACGGGTCATTTGTTCCAGCCCCGTACCCGATTACGACACGGCACATGGATGGATACCGATGGCTTATTTATGGCCACCGTAGGCTTTTGCCGATCGGCACAAGCGTGTGTCCACCGCACAGTCGGCGGAACCACAGGAATGGAGCGATCGTTTTAATAATTTGTCGCTCCATCCGATAACTGGGCGTGTGTCGTTAGCGGAAGGGCAAGAATTTCGACAAAATACTCACCATCACCTTCGTCCCGTACGGTGTCCGTGATGTTAACTGTACAAAGGAGAAACACTCTGTAAATTAAGTTAACAACTTCGCGTCCTACCCCGCGAAAGGTCAGACGCGTATCAATCAATTAAGCGATTTGTTTGATAGGCAGACCTGTGCTCGTTTTTCCTTTGGCCCGGCCAAATGATGGGATGGCTGTCGCCATTTTTTTTTCTCCATCTACGTTCACAAGCTCTTTCCCACCGGACTAAAGCTCGGCAAAGATGAAAGAAGACACGGGTTAAGAGAATGTTTTTTTCGTTTTTTTTGTGGTGCATTGTGCCCGTATGCATTTTTATTCCTTATTAGCCATTTATGACCCTGATCCAGGTGGTGGAGCTTAAAAAAAAGTAAGCTCATCACGTACGAATGATCAACACTTTCTTCGATCTTCGGTGATAGGTACGTATCCTTACGCATACC
The DNA here is from genome assembly GCA_000473375.1 of Anopheles culicifacies. Classification (NCBI taxonomy): domain Eukaryota; kingdom Metazoa; phylum Arthropoda; class Insecta; order Diptera; family Culicidae; genus Anopheles; species Anopheles culicifacies. The sequence goes on along the minus strand of AXCM01003871.1, from coordinate 2,050 downwards.
AAAAAACCAACTTAAGCTGGTGGATTTAGGTGGAGGTTTTTTTTTATTATACCAATTGAAGCTACAGCTTTTGAATTGACTGTACTCAAGTGCGTGAAATTGTTTTCCTGACTGGGTTGAGTTGTTGAACCAGGTCGTCGAAAAAAGCGCAGATTATTTGATGAACGACTATCCTCATGGCATAAAGGTAATAAATCAATAAATGCATCATGATGCAGTTGAGCAGTCTATAAACATTCCACCTACGTAGCAGGAATTTTAATTGAGATAAACTAAGGGCATAATTAGTTAAACCTTTTAAAGGACATATTTGACAGAGGAAGGCAATTAAGAATGCAAACAAAACTATTTCCATACTATCAAACTTATGAAAGAGAATGTTCGAATGATGTGGAATGTAGTCTTCAAGAGGTCAAGAAAATCGATGAGGTAGCTCTACGTTCTAGTTTGAAACTTTAATCCATTTAGCACAAGCGCGTGTGATCGTTTAGGAGTTAAGCAAGTTTACATATAAGGAGTTTTCAAAATTGCATAAAAACCCACGCCCTGTCTTATTGGTTGTAAACGTAACACGTACCAGAACATCTCTCGACCGGGATACGATAATTAAACGGCCTCTCACCGGTGCTCGATTGATCGATCGGTCGAAAAAGTTTGCATGATTGCAATCGTTCGGCGAACGCGTTACGCACCGGACCACATTTATCCTGTATTATAATTACTATTTTTCCACCCCGAAAGTTCGAGGTCGGAGCGCATGTTTGCAAAAGAAGTTCACCCTCGTCCAGCGACCACGAAGCTGCCGCGCCAAACGTACGCCTTGGGAAGGAAACCTTTTATTGTTATTATTATTATTAGCACGGACACTACACCCCAGGTTGCCAGGAATGTTACCATTGTGCAGGCTCGAACCCTCGGGGACAAAAGGGGGATGCATGTTGCAACAGTAAGCACTTGGACAGCAAACAGTGCAAAACAACAGCAGCAAGTCCTCCACCCTTTTGGGAGAAAACAACGAAAAATCATAAAGACCTTTATTCCTTTCACTTCTGGCCTCCTTTATGAAAATGCACATACACGCACGGACACATCCGCCACGGACGGAATCGGGCTGCTGCAGTACCTTTCTGCTCCTTACAGTGTGTCGGCGGGTGTCGTGGCTTATCAAATGAGCTGGAAGGAAATCGGTTTTGGCGTGGTCACCCTGCTATTAACCCATCGCAGCGTCCCATCCCCTCGACCTATTGCTTCCGCGTGCCGCAAAGCAGCCGGCGACCTCTTGACCATTTTTCGCTACTTTCCAAAACCCGGCAGTCCTTGCGGTTAATTTAAGCAGCATTTAAGTGAGATCACCTCCAACGTATTGACACTATCTGCTATAAAGGCGCAATAAAAAGACAACTGATTGATTTAGCGAAAATGTCCTTCGAAGGTAATGTTTTTTTTAGCAAACCAAATTATAGCCGTTTAATGCGTATCCTTTACATGCGTAAGTAGTATAATCAGCACTATAAACTAGCACACCGGGTAGATACGGTGTTTTTATGGAGCTTTTGAAAGTTTAAAAATACATCAATACGGATATGATCAGTTAAAGAGCAACGTGTTATACTTAATCTAAAGAGTAGTTCCCGCTGGTTACATATAGATAGCGCCTCTATACTTTAAGTACTAATACCTGTAGATTTTTTCATACATAAAAAAATAATTTAAAAAATGCAGATATTGAAGAAATTGTTTATTTACCATTTACTTATCCGATAAAACTATTCTTTACAATTAAAACAAAGTAATGAATTTCTTAGTACCTTTTTACTTCATAAAGGTATTCATTTAGGTTGGATCTACGCTTCACACTTGATTGATGAATTAAATAATCGTATCCAACTTGCAACACACACACAATCTCGGTGACCACTCTTGTCATTCTTTACATCCTCTCCTCATTACAGATGCAATCTGAACACGGATGGGGTCACGTTTAGATTCACCCGATAAAGCATCTATCGCTTATCTTTTCTGTCTGTATCGTTTTTGCAGTTTCTGTTTT